>JBBPEF010000020.1:0-32701 GCA_039096365.1 Blastocystis sp. JDR
AAGAGGAGTCGGCGTCAAGGGATTCGGCGTCAGGGGAAGAGGAGTCGGCGTCAAGGGATTCGGCGTCAGGGGAAGAGAAGGTGATCTCGGGGGAGGAGGGACGGGAGAAGGCGAGCTCGGAGAAGCCGATTGTCGCGTCGTTCTTCATACACTTGTCTGATTCAATACCAAAGGAGGTATTCATTGTTAAACCGCAATGAATACTTCTAGCCTAAAAGGGGTTTCTTTACCAAACCCGTCTGACGCGTCAGGTTAGAGACGTACCAAAGTCGGTGTAGAATGGGCTGTAACTTCCATCGAGATGTAGCAGACTCGGGGATGCGGGGCCAGAATGAAGAAGGGGGCATTCGTCCCACCGGGATTCTTCCACTGTAACTGGAAGATCCTCCTCCGAAGACTCGTCTCTTGAAGACTGCTCCTCCGAAGACTCATTTGCCATCTCCTCTTCAATCTCCGCAGTCGTCATCTCCTCCATTGCAGAAGGCTCGTGTGAGGGAACTTCCGCCATTAAGCCGGGATCCGGCAATTCTTCGGCGTGAGACCTACTGTAATTCAAGTTAGCAGGGACGTCTGCTAACTCCTCCCAACTCGGGTCCGCGCCTGATGGAGATAGTCACATTTATCAGATTCCCTGTCGACTACTTCCGGCACTGGAGGAGGCGTTTTGAGTATTGTCTTGGGTAGGTAGTGTGGCTTGTTTCGTTATACCAGTCTTTCGTTTCAAACTCAAGGACGATTTGTGGGTGGTGATCATTTCCTAGATATGCTCCTTTGGAGTATTTCCTCTTAGTGATTACCAAATAGAACAGAAGCATTTCCATAGTCATTAATCAACGATCCCCCCATTATCAGCAATCATGAAGAATTCATGGTCTTCCAATCACTACCAACTCCAAGTACTCCTTTCCATACTCTATATCCACTTCATCACACAATCCACAATCCAATCTCCATTCACAATTCACAAATAACACTCTGAAGAGGAAACAACCCCAATCCACTCAGCAACAGATACTTCATTTCCATTCCCAACCCATGAAGGAATCGCGTTCCTTCTACTTCATTCACATCCTCCTCCCTCTCTTTATGTCCTGCACGGATGGAATAGGGTTCGGAGGGCGCTGGGAGAATGCGCTCCGCATTTCATCCAGAGAGGGTTCTTCACCCAGTCCAACTACGCCCTGATGAATACGACGGCCTTTATCGTGTATGGACTGAGCAAGTTCATCACGAGTCATGTGGTGAAGGGAAACCTGTTTCGGATGTACACTCTTCTCTTCGGCATGGTCGGAATCCTCTGCTCGCTGGAAGGACTGGCATCTTTGTCTACAACGGGAAACTACTCTGTTTTCTTCGCTCTCTGGGTAGTGGGCTACGCGTGTATGGGAACGCTGTGGCCGATCCTATGCATTGTCTTCAACCAGTGGCTTCCCGACGATTGTACCCCCTCTTCTTCTTACCAAGCACATAGTGCGCGGATTCTACTGGTCGGTGATTTGCTGCTGCAGTTCCATCGGGACCATTCTCTGCAACACGCTTTCCCGGGCTGTCCACGGGAATCCGAGTTCCCTCTTTTATGCGCTAAGCATTGCAAACCTATGCAATGCATTTGCCTCCTATTCTCTCTATCCCTCAAAACGGCCTGAAGAAGTCATTCCTTCCAACCACACCTTCTCTCTAGGTACCCTATGCATCCATCGATTCCAAGGAGGAGGAGTCTGACGGCAAATCGTCCTGCCAGTCCCTTCTCTCCCTCTCGCTTCTTCTGGGTGCTGTGTTCATTGTTCCACTTCTCCCTCCCCATGACCCGCAGAGCACCTTCAACCAGCGAGTGGTTGCTTGTGTTTCCGCGACTCCTCCACGCCCCTTCCGTCCTCCCGTCCGTCTCGTCCTCTCCCCTCACTCGCAGCCACGTCCCCTCCGCCATCAGCTGCATCGAGATCGGCGGCATTCTGGGCACGCTGTGGTGTGGTGGTCCCCTCTTTTCGCCCTCACGACTAGGCTATGTGTCGGACGCCTACCACCTCTCCCGTGCGCACATCTGCGAGGCGGCGTCCATCCTGGCGGGCATTGTCTTCGCCGCCCTGCCGTGGGCCTCCTCGCCGCTCGCCTTCCTCCTGCTGTGCTTCCTGCTGGGCTTCTTCCTCTACATCCCCTTCTCCTTCAGCGAGCTCATCGCCATGGAGAGCGTGGACGCGCGGCTCGCCAGCACGGTCATCAGCCTGAACGGTCTCATGTCGCCCTTCGGAAGCGTCTTCTCGGGTCTCCCCGTGGACTGGGTGATTCGGACCTTCGGGTGGGAGTGTCTCCCTGTTCTCGTTCCCCTGTGCTTCTGCGCCTTCTCTCTCCTCCTGTGGACCAACCACATTGTACAGCGGCGCCTGAACGAACGCAAGGACTTGTCGTGTGTTTGTGGCAAACAGAACAGTCAACACGGGTCAGCACATTGTAAATGACGTCTGCACACTTCGCCAACTCCCCGCCCAGCCGCTTCAGCAGATTCGAGTAGATCAAGCGTCGGTCGATGGTGCCTGTGCGTCACGCCGCCCTGTCTGGCGTACAGTTAAACAGAAGGTCGCGCACATCCTCCACGGCGACGGCGAAGAGTTGCCTCGCTTCCACGGCCTCCGCAATCTCCTTTACGGTATAGTGAAGGAGAGGCAGAGGAAGGCAGAAGGATATGAGGCGAACACCGTCGTGCAGTCCAGGCACAGCGGCACTGTGTCCGTTTCCGTCCTCGACAGCGTGCGGAGGAGGCGCTCGTACTCGGTGGAGGAGGCGACAGTGTCCGTCTCGTCCGCGTACTCGATTTGCGTCAGCGCAGCGGGATTAAGGCGCGTCTTGTCAAACAGCACCACGGGGTGGGAGAAGGCGCCGCCCAGCAGCACGTGCTTCCAGTTGTAGCCGTCCAGCTTCGCCTCCTGCGGGGGAATGCGGGTGTTGACGGCGTTTATGTGGGTGTTGACGGCGTTTGAGGGAGTGAGGGACAGGCCGTCCAGTGCGTGCTGCGTCTGCGGATCCAAGGTCAGGCGGACACGACGCCGTCCCTCCTTCGGCGTGGCTTCCTCACGGCTGGCAGAACGGTCTGGTATGTTATGCAGTTTGGAGGCGAGGTGGACCAGACGGATCTTCATGTCATGAGCGCTCTTGGCAGAGTGCTGCGAACTAGAAATGAGAGAGTGGTGTGGGAAGCACTCGCTGAGGAAGAGCATCGGGTACTGGTTCTGGATGGGAGCGAGAAGGTACATCTGGAATGAGGGAGAGGAGACGGGGCTACCACGGAGGAGGAAAGCAGCGCCTTCACTCGATCATCGTCTTCATCCCAGCTCTTCAGCTGAAGAAGCGCAGAAGGGTTTTGAATGAGCACGTAGCCAGCGTACTGATCTTTTGTCTCTGTTTCCAGAGAGGGATGAATCCGATCGTAGCATTCACGCACTACGGGGAAAGGGGAGGATTGAATAGCACCATCACGAGGGGCAGGAAGTGTGAATTCCATTTTTGATGTGATGAATCCAGAATTGCTGGCGTACAACAGACACGAATGAAGGTAATCGGAAAGACGCAACAGAGCAGGAAATGCGCTACTACTGAATTGGGTGAAGAGAGAAATGCAATGTAGTTGTCTCTTCTTCGCCTGTCTGTTAAACTTGCTGATGAAGGAAGGCAGAGAGAGATCGATCCATGGAATAGAATTGGTTATGACTTCTAGGTGGAAAGAACGTGAAATGGAAACCAGAGAAAGGCGTCCACGCGATCTTTGCAATAGTCTCTTTCTTTCATCGATCCGTTTTTGATTTGATTGTAGTACCGGTCAAATGACTCCTGGGTGATAAGACACTACAATCAGAAGGAGAAGAGAACAGCCCCACTTTCAGCACGGGTTCCTTGTCGAATGCAATGGCTCTGCGTAATGCAGTTTTGTAGATGCTCTTTGCGAGTTGTGTATGCATTACGAGGCCGAATTAGTGATTCATATTCTTTCTGGGGGTTAGTGTGTGAATGTTATGTGATGTGTAGAGTTGTGGAGGGAAATGGAACAAGTGGAAGGGAAATGATGGAATGGCACATCCTCACGCATTTCTCGATTGGGAATTGCGGATGAGTGTGGTGTGATGATAGAGAGGGATATGAAGGGTGAATGACTCATCTGGAGAGAATTGATGGTGAATCGTGTGTGAAAGAAAGAGGGTATTTGAGATACTCTCGGAGAGCGGGAGTGATGTCTAGGAATGAGGGAGAGGAGGGAAGGGCACTCTTCGTGTGAAGGGTCTTCCTCTTTCTGAAAGCATCCTTGTTAAGCGTAACAGTGGTGAGAGAGGGCATGTCTGTTTGTGAGGATAGAATGATAGGAAATACCCTCCAGAGTGATGATACTAGGATAGATGAATGACCAACTGTTTCCTTCAGCAGTGAGTGATGTGAGTTTAGGCAGGTCTATTCATCACTTCATTTCATCATCATCACTTCGCATGATCAATTCACTTGATTCATTATTCTTGAACCAGAATGCATGCCAACCAAGTCGAATGGAAGTCAATTCAGGCAAGTCTAGTCATCATTCTCACTTCAATCCATTCACTCTCAAACACTGCACGGGAACAATGCTCGAATGCACTTCTACCAAACAGAAGTGATTTCAAACTGGGCAAGTCTATTCATCATTTCATTCTTTCACAATCACTCTTCAATTCCAATGAAGCATATCTGAAATTGTAACTCCATTCATTCAAATCTCCCATTTCAATCACTTCCAAAGAAGGCACATTCTCAATCTCACACACGGAATAGTCAGAGAAGGAATAATGACCCATCTTCAATTCTCTCACTCTCTCACAATCCTTCAAATAGAAATGACGATTTGGATCATTACCCCAACTATACTTCTTCGTGAAGCTATTCTCTCCAATCACCACTCTCTCCAACTGATTCAATCCAATCAACTTCACTTCATCCACAAAGGCAAAGGAATAATCACCCACTTCAAACACCCTCAGATTTGAGAATGATAAAACCAATGCCGTAAAACACTTATCATTACATGCATTGCTGTCCACAATCATCACTTCCACACTTTGACTCATTGTTCTCAGTTCGTCAACAGAATGAATGTTCGCATGGGGATTGCGCTTAGGAATGTTTGGATGATTGGCCAACTCACCAACATCTATTCGTCACTCTCTCTGATTGTGATTACTATTGTAGGACAATTGATTTATGTATTCAAATGCATGAGGGAGAGTGACAGTAGTGAGAGAAGGCATGTCTATTTGTGAGGGTAGAGTGTTAGGAAGTACCCTCCAGAGTGATGGAACGAGGATAAAGGAATGTAATACTGTCTTTGTCAGTAGTGAGTGTTCTGAGTTTAGGCAGGTCTATTCATCACTTCATTTCATCATCATCACTTCGCATGATCAATTCACTTGACTCAGTATCATCCTTGAAACAGAATGCATCTTCACCAAAATGAATGGAAGTCAATTCAGGCAAGTCTAGTCATCATTCTCACTTCAAGCCATTCACTCTCAAACACTGCACGGGAACAATGCTTGAATGCCTCTTTACCAAACAGAAGTGATTTCAAACTGGGCAAGTCTATTCATCATCTCATTCCTTCAGAATCACTCTTCAACTCCAATGAAGCAGAATAGAAATTGTCACTCCATTCATTCAAATCTCCAATCTCAATCACTTCCAAAGAAGGCACATTCTCAATCTCACACACGGAATAATCAGAGAAGGAATGATGACCCAACTTCAATTCTCTCACTCTCTCACAATTCTTCAAATAGAAATGACGATTTGGATCATAACCACGATTATTCTTCCTCTTCGTGAAACTATTCTCCCCAATCAACACTCTATCCAACTTTGATAAGCCAATCAACTTCACCTCATCCATATTCTCAAAACAATCATCACCCACTTCAAGCAATCGCAAATGGGACATGAAACCCAAATCGAGAGCAGCCCATTCTGGTCCATTACAACTATTGTTCTCTACGATCAGTTCTTCAATGTGACTGTGAATGAGTTGATTCTCTTCATTCAGCACTACTCGGTTGTTCATGTGCTCATCATCCATCCATTCTCCGTTAAACATGGTACTACTATTCCGATCATATTGAATCCCTCGTCCCCAGCGCTTTCCTTCACAAATCCCTCCGTCATACTCCACCTTTTGAAGATCAGGATAGCAACTGCTGCCATAGCACACATTCACATCTTTGAGTCGGAATCCCTCATAAACCATTCTGTTCTCGCTGTCATACAGCACGCCCCAGCCATAGGGTTGATTGTTCTTCACATCGCCTTCCCATCTCTCTCCATCATCACTCAAATCCAGCACTTTAGCAATGCTTGATTCCCTTCACCTCCTCTCCATTCACTCTTATCAGTGTGTGGGATGCAGTATCCACTTCGATCACTGCATTCAAGCACAATTCCACCACAATGGAAGGGAGCTTCTCAACCAGTCCTTTATGACACCAGCACAATCCATTCTTATGCAACACCAGATGAAAACCCTTCACATCCTTCTTCAGTATCCATTCACAGCACTCTTGATACTTCAGGATCTTCATCAATGGAATCAACACTTCATTCTCTCCTTCACACTCCTTCACAAATGGATGCTACTCATCATTCTCCATCCCACCACACTCACATTCATCAACTCGTCCACACTCCATCTTGCACTTGCTCTCTCCTCAAAACACTTATTCAGGAAGTCAGCCAATCCAGATGATATGATGGTATCTCTATTATATGGTAACTCATAATCATCATTCATTGTGGGTAGACAGTCATTATCACACCAGTAATACGGCCTTATACCCATCAATTCTAGCAAAGCAATGCCAAACGACCACACATCACTCTTCATCTCATACTCTCCTTCAAACACTTCAGGAGCTAAACTGCGAATTCCTTCACAATCCATCTCCTTGATGCTATAACACTCTGCTTGGGTTGTTAAGCCGTAGTAACCCAGTTTCAACACACCATCTTCAGTCAGAAACAGATTCACTGGTCTCACGTCCTATTCACTCATCACTACTTTAGAGAGCTTACTCCATGCATGATGCCTCTCTCATGAAGATAGTTCAATCCCAATAAACAACCACGAACGATTTCACGCAATTGCTCCACAGTCATGTAATTCTTACGACTTAAGAATCGTGAGAGAGAGTAGCAATCACATTTCTCCATTACAATCTATTCTATCAACTCTCCAAGGAATCACTACCCACAACTCGTCATCCTTCTTCACAACATCTATATACCTCACAAGATGCTCATTGCTGCATTCTTTCAATTGTGTAAAGCGTGATTCGATTCCCTTCACATCCAATCCATTCCTCACTCTTGCCATCAATACCATCTCATTTGTAGTTCGATTGCGTGCTCTGTACTCATCAAACCACTCACTATGGCTTAATCACTCAGTTTGTTTCATACCCTTCATTCTGCTTCTCCAACAACTCATAATCATCTATTCTAGTCAGATCGCTCATTATGGATCCACTGGATAGTGTAGTCTGATTCTCCAACACACAACTCCGTTTTGTCAACAAACAAACCATCTGTAATTCGTCGTCACAACCAATTCAATATACAAAACCCTCCTTCTCACAGCCATTCTGCCGATTCTGCATTCTTCACCAGCTTCGGCTTCCTCATCACCTCGCTTGATCACTCTCTCCTCCTCCGTCAACCCGTATGCCTTCATCTCAAACAACAACCCCAGTCGGTACATCATCCGATCGTTCTTCCCGCTGATCATGAAGCAATCCAATAGCAACGCACCATGAGAAGCGGTCTTGGAGACGAGTGGTCGAACACTCAGCACCCCTTGCTGCGGCTGTTGTCCACAACACCGAGTGGCACAGCGAACACCTCCCAATGCGGCAACCGCGGGAATGCGCATGGAGTGGCGGAGGATGACTCACCCCAGCGAACCTCTGCACAGCTCGTTCGAGGGGTCGCCCAGCAGTCCTCGCGCCGCACCAGCCCGTCGACCTTCTCCAGCCAGCGCTTCTGCCGCCAGATGACCGCCAGATCGCCGTCTGTTGGGCGTGCGCCACACACGGTCTCCTGCAGCCCTGACGCAGACACAGACGGATCGCCCTGCTCACGACGCTCGCCTTGGCGGACAGCCCGTCACTGGGGTCCGCGTCGTGCTCCTGCTTCGGACCGTCAGCGCCGTCTGCCGATCGCCACACCCCACGCTCCGCCTTCCCATTCTCCTCGCGGATGAAAGGACACGCGTTGAAGCAGTCAAACGCCATGGTGGTTTCGCCGTCTTGTCTTCCACCACAGGATGCTCCTCCTTCAGCGGCTGGAACGGCGTCTGGAACAGCGAGACAGCCCTCGTTCTCGGCGACGGAGAGCGGCGACACGCCCAGGCGGTGGGGACAAGGCGGAGTCCAGCAGGGAGAAGAGACTGGATCGGCTTCTCGTGCGCCTTCAGCTCTGACCACTGCGGCAGGAACAGAGCGCACATCACGTCCAGTGCAGATCCACCCATGACTTGAATGCTACTGATGGGGTCATGCTGTTCTAAGACTGAGGAGAGAGAAGGAAGGATACTGGAATGCAATGGACAGGTCTGCTTCGCATCAACCACCAGCTCATCGGGAAGGGCGTAGATTCACACCAGCATCATGATTCCGAGATGGAAATCGGTGAGAATGCTGCAGCCTCCAGAATCACACGCCACAAACACAGGGAAGGCATTTCCAAAGACCAAATCAATGTTCTGACTGCAGTGATGAATACGAAAGAGAGAAACGATGCTCCTCTGCTGGACTGTGATGAATGAGACTGTACTAGCAGTTTCTGGGCTAAGCGGCATGGAAATCGATTCCATACTCTACAATAGTTGATAGAATGCATTCTAAAACGGTGAAAGGGGAACAATGAACAAACTGGATGTCATTCTCGAGAAGAAGATAATGCTGCATTCCATTCTTCACAGCCTCCATTATAGAGATTCATATTGAAACGGCACAGCCATAGAGTAACGGATTCGGGAAATGAGCACAGGGTGGATGCTTTGGAGTTCACAAGCATTCCTTGCAACTTGAATATGCAGGTTCATACATCAAGAACAGTTCTACACGTCCTTGACACTCTGGTAAAGGAATTGTGTGATTTGGAGAAGACAGCAGTCACGATGGGAGAAGGAGTATATGGAGTCATCCTGAGAATCACAAACACTTCAAGAGTGTTTCATCCTATCCCTGCCGTTTTCTTCACACATACACCATTTGTCTCTTGCTTTTGTATTGCATCCTGTAGACGAAGTAGTCCTCTATCCATTCATACTCACAGTTGTGACTACTGCTTCTTCATTACGAAGAAAACCAAAGAAGAAGACCAAGTGGTCTCATCGAAAGGATCTCACACTTGTGGGAGTCAACATGAATTGTACTGAACAAACAACTCTTGTCCAGGAATGAATGAGAGGATAAACACCCAATTCATTGTTCATCAATACCCGAACACGTAGGGGTGAACACCATCATTCTTGCTTCCAACGGAGATTATCAATCCCATTCAGGAGAGGACACATTCCACGCACCGTATCGCAAGATGTGAACGATGAAACGCTGTGATTGTCGCTTTCCATGAATACGCCACCCTTGTTCTCTAGAATGTACAATTCCAACCCTAGAGGCGTATATGTGCAGAAAACGAGTGTTATGAATCCGTAAGCAACACGAGTGCTCGATGAACCCTAGAACCCCCGTTATCATCCATACCGTGCAGGAACCGATGATTCCCAGCAGAGGACAGAAGAAGAGCCGCTTTGGAGGAAGAACGCTGTGCATTGCGATTTCGACTCTTCTGTTTGTGGCTGTCGGTTTGATTCTCGTGTTTGCATTCGTTAGAGATCCCGTTTCTCGAGAAGCCAAAGAGACCTTCCAAATGCTGAAGGAGTGCTTGAATGATACTACTAATGAGGGAGTTGGTGATTCCCGATGGTGAATGCAACGACATGGACAGTACTGTGTTTGATCTTGGAGCGTTTCGGAAACTCGAACGCCTTTCTGTCGGCTCGTTCTCCCTGGGTTCCATTCTCACTGTGCGAATTCGCAATCTGAAGAGTTTGGAGAGCATCGTGTTCAAGGAGGAGAGTTTTACGAGAAAGAATGGCGAGCTGCACATCGAGAACTGCGTGGCACTGAAAACGCTGAGCATCCTCCAAGGGTCGTTCCATTTCTTCAGCGCCCTTTCCCTGAAGAGCCTTCCCTCGCTGGAGACGCTGGAGATCGGTGCTGGCTGTTTCACGGAGGTCGAGCACTTCACGCTCTCCTCGCTTCCCCATCTCAGGAGCGTGTCCTTCGGAGCGAGCAGTTTCATCCGCAAAGCCGGCGAGCTGCGCGTCGAGAACTGTCCGTCCCTGGAGGAATTGACCGTTCGGGACAAGGCGTTCAGGACCTCCACCTCGCCAGACTGCCCGCGCTGCAGCGTCTGACCATCGGCGCGGACTGCTTCGCCGACGTGCGAGACTTCGCTCTCGCCCAGCTCAACTCCCTGTGGAGCGTGGTGGTGGGGACGAACAGCTTCGCCCACGCCGCCGGCGCCTTCTCGCTCGTCGCCTCCAGCGTTCAGGAGCTGCTCATTGGCGATGGTGCCTTCGCCGCCTTCACGTCGCTTCATCTCACCGCTCTGCCCGCGCTGAAGAGCATCGCGATTGGTTCGCACAGCTTCGCCAACGTGACGCGACTCGATCTGAGCAGTCTGCCCGTCCTGAAGAGCATCACTATCGGGTCACACAGCTTCGTCAACACGGAGCAGTTCAACGTGAACAGTCTGCCCGCGCTGAAGAGTCTGAGGATCGGCGCGAGCAGCTTCGCGCAGGGCAGCGGCGAGTTCCGCCTGACGCAGTGCGACGCGATGACGGACCTGAGCATCGGCGACGGAGTCATGTCCAACTTCACATTGGATTTGAGTGGCACGCTGTTCCTGGAGAAGGTGGCGTTCGGCGCGGACTGCTTCCAGAGGGCGCAGGCCCTGGACCTGACCCGCCGGACGGAGCTGAAGAACCTGACGTTCGGCGACCACTCCTTCCTGGAGGCGAAGGCGCTGGTGCTGGAGGGCGTGGAGTCGCTGGAGGAGCTGTACGTCGGCCGCCTCGCCTTCCAGCCTGCCGCGCGGTTCGAGATCACGAGCGCGGTCTCCCTGCGGCGCCTCACGCTGAAGGAGGGCTCGTTCCGGAACACGACGGCAGTGACCCTCTCGGACATGCCCGCGCTGCAGTCCGTGTGGGTGGGCGCCGGGAGCTTCTCTGCTGCGGAGGGCAGTTTCGCCGTGTCGAACTGTGCGTCGCTGAAGCGGGTGACGGCGGAGGTGGGGAGCTTCAAGCACTTCAAGCGCTTCCAGCTGGCGAAGCTGCCCGCGCTGGAGACGCTGCGCATCGACGCGGACTGCTTCACGCAGGCCACCCGACTGACGCTGGAGGGCCTGGGCCGGCTGGAGACGGCACACTTCGGTTCCAAGAGCTTCAGCGCCGCAAACGGAGACGTGGCGCGGATCGTGAACTGCACGGCGCTGAAGACGCTGGCGTTCTCTTACGAGTCGTGCCGGATGTTCAGGGCGGTGGAGCTGCAGGAGCTGCCGTCCCTGGAGACGCTGACCTTCGTCGACTCGTTCTGTAGCGCGAAGGAGCTGAAGGTGGAGAACATGGACAAGCTGGTCTCGCTGGGCGTCTATGGCTATTCCTTCCAGTTATCGAGTGCCTTGACCGTGAGGAACTGTCCGCGATTGAGAGAGCTGGACACCGACGCCTTCAAATACGGAGAAAAGCTGACGATCAAGGACACGCCGCTGCTGCAGAGTGCTTCCTTCGGCTCGAAGTGCTTCCAGGGCGCGAACCGCCTGGTGCTGCGGGACCTGCCTGCGCTGGTGAACGTGACCGTCGGCTCGGAATCCTTCCAGCGCACGGACACTTTCGCCGTGGTGAACTGCACCGCGTTGAAGTCCCTGGTTGTCGGGCAGAACTCGCTGGACTCCACGGAGGACTTCACATTGGAGGACGTGCCGGCGCTGGAGACGATCCGCATCAGCAGCGACTGCTTCCACAGCGTGGAGTCCTTCGCGCTGGAGGGGCTGCAGAATCTGGTGCGCCTGACGGTGGGCCTGGAGTCCTTCACCCGGGCGAATGACGCGCACTTCGCGGTGAGGAACTGTTCGCGTCTGGAGGTGGTGGAGATCGGCAACAAATCCTTCAAGGGCTTCCACGTGGACGCCTTCGAGGGCCTGCCGTCGCTGCGCGAGTTCACGGTGGGCCGCGAGTGCTTCATGATGCAGGGCGCGCTGGCGTTCGAGGGCTACGCGCAGCTGGAGACGATCAAGATGGGCGAGGACTCCTTCAAGGACTTCTCGTCGTTCACGCTGAAGGACTGTCCGAAGGTGAAGGAGCTGGCGTTCTTCCCGTCGGCGTTCCGCATGGCGACGAACTTCACGGTGCAGGGCAACGCGCAGCTGGAGGTCGTGGAGGTGGGCAGCCGCGCCTTCGGAATGGTTCGCTCGTTCGTGCTGGAGAACAACCCGGCGCTGCGCGAGCTGGCCATCTACTACGACTCCTTCCACTACGTGCAAGAGGTGAGACTGGAGGGCCTGAGCCGTCTGGAGACGGTGGAGGTGGGCGAGAACTCCTTCACGCACAGAAACGGCACGCTGGTGGTGAGGGACTGCAAGAGGCTGCGAGAGCTGAAGGTCGGGTCAGGGTCCTTCGAGCTCTTCACCACGCTCGAGCTGTCGGGTCTGGGCGCGCTGCAGACGCTGGAGCTGGGCGACGTGGAGAGGGAGAGCGGGACCTTTGCCGCCGCGGCGCTGGAGCTGAAGGGTGGTTCCCGCGGGAGAGACTGAGGCGTAGACTTGCCGAAGCTGCAGTCGCTGGCGTTGGGCGGCGCGGCGTTCCAGCAGTCGAGGCATGTGGCGTTGCAGAGTGCACGACGAGGAGGAGAGTGATGAATAGACCTGCCGGCGCTGACGTCCATTCGGCTCGGCAAGGACGCGTTGGCCTTCGCGGATCACGACACCTCCGAGCTGGTTCTGCAGAGTGGGTGTGTAATGGAAATGTGAGGCGTAGACATGCCCGAGCTGACCTCGCTCACGACTTACATGAGTGGAGACTCCAAGTCCTTCGTGTATCCCCGTGTCCTTGACCTTCAGCGTGGGTGGTGGTTGCATCCTCTCACCGCTAGACATGCCGAAGCTGGCGACGGTGACGCTCTCCCCGTCCGCCTTCAAGCACCGCACCTCCGTCGTGAAGGAAGGTGTGTGTTCGCTCGTTCCCTCACGGTGTAGACATTGGCGCGCTGGAGAAGTACTTTGAAGAATCATCCTAGTTTGTGGTGTGTTTGTTTCTGAGATGTGTCGAACAAATACCTCACAATGATTGTTCATGGGCTGTCTTTGCTGGTGAGGATGCTCAGGTTCATGGCGAACAGCGGCAGGAAGCTCTGGTGGTGTGAATGGATCCTGTGGATGTCGTGGAGGGAAATGGACGTCTCACTTGGCGGGAATGGTTGGAGGGTGTACACTCCTCCTTGCTCGTGGTTTGGACACTGCATGTACTTCGTCTATGGGTGAGGGAGAGAAAAGGAGTGCACGTCGAATTGCGGGCGTGGAGCGATTGGCTGGACTGATGATGGTACTCTTCAGAGTGATTGACAGGAAATGTGTCGCATCTACAGGATTGACTGGAGAAGTGGAAGAGTCCGTGCAGTTGTCCCATCACTCCATGACCGAAGGATCTGTACGTGATGGTGTTGAAGAGTGGGGTGAGGTGCTTCTTCGGTGAGGCGTACACGGTGGAGAGGGTGCGAAGGGGATGAATGCGTTGTTTCAGTGGCTCGTTCATGGGAAAGTGGAGGACATCAATGAATCGAACAGCTTGCATCACAACGGGGACACGATAGACAACAACAAAGAGGAATTGGCACACAGGAAGAAGCAAGTCAGGTTTAGGGTCAGGGATACTGCAGTTGCAGTTTTGGAGTGGTAGAAGATCTCCCAATCACGGAAGCATCACGGAACTCCAGAATACGACAAAGCAAGGAATAGGACACACACGATTGAATGGAACATCTCAGTTTCCAACTCGTCAGGTTATAGAAAAGGCATTCATGAAGTAGGAACACTCCATCACGGAAGGCTACGTGTTGCTGCCATCCCACTCAACAGTACTGAACTCCATGAACAAGGAATGATGCATGAACAAGAGAAATGTGCCAGATTCGGAATGAATGAAGGGGTTGACGAAAAAAGGAACACTTTTAGCCAATTCCTGTTTTGCCTCATTTCTCGCTTGTAACGCTGAGTTGGTTTCTTCTTTTCTACGTGGAATCATGGGATTGTCGAATTGCTTTCATCTAGAAGTTTCAATGCCTCCTCAGTCGATTCTTCTTCTCTTGATATTACAGTTCCAATGGTGAGTTGTGCTCACTGTGTGAAACGGATACGCGGAATGCTGACATGGTAATCCCCTCTCTACACTGTTTTGGTGTCTTATCTGATGGAATGAATACTACTTGATTGTTTGAATGCGTGCTGAGGAGAAGGCATTGCGGGTGTGCTATATGGTGTATTCGTACCCTATGATCATTTTGAGTGGCTCTTTGAAGCATGTATGGGTTATCATTTCCATATGTCACTTGAATTGGCTATAGCTGGAGATGAAAGGCGTGTGTCCGATTCGAAGGTAATTTCGAGTATTTTTGAAGAGTATCGATTCTTTACTGCTGTTCTTGAAGTAATAGTCTCGTCATTTCACTTGCATCTCGTATCACTGATTCTTCGGCAGTACCATGGTGATTGATGATGAGAAGAAGCTTTGATGTTGAATGCGCATCATGGGTGACACGCTGAGGGAGGTGCATCGCATGATCCTCGTGCTTGCCTTGAATGACAACTTCTCGGTCATCCATTGGCTTTGAGATCTCAGCCTTTCCACCCGAGTGACTCAACATGCCATGCAAGTTGATGCATCAGTTCATGGTGCTGTCCGCTGAGACGCACAACTACCCACTGCTGAGAGAAGAGTGATGATGTTGAAACGACAAGCAACGGAAGGTGGTGAAGGAGATCTCGACGCCGAACGGAGCGGAGATGGACATCCTCCAGACGATGTGTGTGAAGGAGGTGTGGGGCGCGGAGTTGCAGGAGAAGGAGGTGATGCTGATCCGGTAGAAGGACCGCGCGTTGATGGAGGCGGTGGGCGAGCGCGAGAAGGTGGCGGTGATGGTGATGGGCAAGAGGAGGGACACGGACCGCATGGTGGTGAAGGACAGCAAGACGGGCGAGTCGCTGGAGGTGGCGCGGAAGGTGACGTTCAACCCGGCGATCCGCGCGCGCACGGTGACAGTGGAGGGCGATGTGTTCGAGCCGTCGGGCATTGTGGAGGGCGGTTCGCGTCGTGGTGGTGTGCCGGTGTTGTCGCTGTTGGCGAAGGCGAACAGGGTGCGTGGCGAGTTGGATGCGAAGGAGCGTGAGTTGGATGCGAGTTCGAGAGAGTTGAGTGAGATGCGTAAACGTGCGGAGAAGTACCGGAGTGCGAAGAGCGCGTTGGAGTTGGCGCTGCACAACCTGGAGGTGTTGGAGAAGGCGGTGTGGCGGAGGGGGCGTTAGTGCGTGAGGTGAAGGAGGAGTACGAGAAGGTGAAGCGTGAGGCGAGTGAGAAGAAGGAGGAGGCGCGTCGTCAGAGCGAGGAGTTGCGTGGTTTGGAGAAGGCATTGGAGGCGTGTGCGAGCGAGCGATTGCGTGTGGAGGGTGTGTTGAAGCAGAACAGCGTGGAGAAGGCGCGAAGCGAGTCTGTTGAGTGAGCACAAGTAGCTGGCGAGCGAGGAGAGCGAGGTGGGGAAGGAGGGCGGCGACTACGACTTCAAGCGCGTGAAGATGGAGGAGGTGCACAGCCGCGTGGTGGCGTTGGAGGAGGAGTAGGAGCAGTTGGGTCGTCGTCTGAACAAGAAGGTGTTGGAGATGATGGAGAAGGCGGAGAGCGAGTACGAGGAGCTGTTGAAGAAGCGCGAGATCATCGAGAAGGACAAGAGCCAGATCGAGGAGCTGGACGTGAAGAAGAAGGAGACGCTGGCGACGACGTACGCGAAGGTGAACCGCGACTTCGGGTCGATCTTCTCGACGCTGTTGCCGGATGCATCGGCGCGTTTGGAGCCGAGCAACGGGAACGTGTTGGAGGGTTTGGAGGTGCGCGTGGCGTTCGGCGGGAAGGAGAAGGAGTCGTCGGAGCTGAGCGGGGGTCAGCGCAGTCTGTTGGCGTTGTCGCTGCTGCTGTTCAAGCCCGCGCCGATGTACATCCTGGACGAGGTGGACGCAGCGGTGGACCTGAGCCACACGCAGAACATCGGGCGCATGCTGCGGAAGCACTTCGGTCAGAGTCAGTTCATCGTAGTGAGTCTGAAGGAGGGCATGTTCACGAACGCGAATGTGCTGTTCCGAACGAAGTTCGTGGATGGCGTGAGCACGGTGACGAGGACGGTGGGACAGGTGGAGGAGGGGGAGGAAGAGGGTGTGAGGTGTTTGTTTCAATCCCATTATTCTTGATGTTCTTTTCTTTGTGTAATGGTGTCTAGTAGTGGATTGCAATTTGTATGCAGTTTCTTTTGGTCACCGTTGTTTCGATTTGCTGTTGTTGTGCATTTCATGATGTGAGATGGCTGTCCTTTTCGTATATCTGCTTGTGAGATCATTTCGGTGGGTGTATTGCGGATGTAGTTGCTATTTCCGTTTCTTTTGCTGGGTGGATCTAATGATGATATTGTTGATGTGGAACCCTATGTGGAGCCATTACATGATGTATCCGTATACTTGGCAAAGTGGATACGCCCTGTTTCGATTTCCTATGATGACATCTTCTTCTCACATCGTGGCGTGTTCTACTGTTTGTCATTACCTTCCCCATGCTAATATCGTGCCGTCTTTCTCCATCTTGTCGTGTCTTCCATTGTCGTGACCCACCTTTCTATTGAGCTTGTTCGTGTTTGCCCTTTCGTGCCTGAACTGCCTTACCCACGTGTATTGACTGTGAGGTGTTCCCCAGTGAAGTGATGATACTCCTCGTGTCGGATTGGTGGTTGTGGTGGTTGGTACTACCGTAACACAATTCAGAATAGTGCTACGAATCGATCCATTCTGACTTCTTTCTTCTTGCTGACTTTGGGTACGCCCAATCCTGACCGCCTAACTTCTAGTCTTTGTGATTGCGAAATCGGCGGATTGTTCTCCGGGAACGATCCGCGTGTCCATCACCAAGAAGTGTGTGATGCACGCTAGTGAAGAATCCTACGAGCTTTACTCCGGCTCGACTCGTTTGTTGTTTAGTGACCCCTTTTCCAACTACGAGACGAGAACCGATGAGTACTGCCTAGAATCGTCGCAGAATAGCTTTTATACCCTTACGTTAAAGGACTCCTATGGCGATTCTTGGACGGCGGGTAGTTGGATTTCAGTGACAGGCCCTTACGGCAATGTGTTGTTGAAGACGATGATGATTGAGAATCGCGAAGAGCCATTCACTCTTTCCTTTGATTACCCAATTCCGATGAACGGCGAGTGGAAACTGTATTCGTCTGCAATCACCGTCGCGGAAGGCTGGAACACTGCGAGCTTCAGCGACAACTGGGAAACGGCGACACTGGGAACAGACGCTCATTCAGCGACTGGCACGCAGTACTTCCGCAAGACCTTCACGGACGTTGACACTATGGCGGCCTACGAGATGCGCTTCAACTACCGCTACGGCATCATCGCCTACGTGAACGGGAAGGAGGTGTTCCGCGACAACATGGACAGTGGAGCCGCCACGCCTTCCACCCCTTCCACCGGCGCTTACGACTCGACTGTGTATCACGGCATCATCCTCCCCGCGTCGTTGATGTCCTCCTCCACTCCCAACCTCCTCGCTGTGGAGTTGCACTTTCCAACTCTCAACGAAACCATCGTGGATTTCAACGCGTTTGTGGCCTCGATCGCTTCCTCCATCGCCGGGGACAGCTCCAATCTCTGCTTCGTGTACCCATACCCCGTCACCATCGATGCGACGGGATTGTCCTCCACCAACCTGTTCGACTACAAGCGCACCTCCTACTACTCCGCCACCACGCTTCCCTCCGTCATCACCTTCGGCTTCACGGGCCCTCGCCCGACTCTCAACGGCCTGCGCGTGTTCACGGCCTCTGCCTACACTTCATCCCCCAAGTCCTTCCAGTGGGAAGGCTCGCGAAGTGCGGATGCGTGGCATTCGGTGATCAGCGTGTCTGGAACGACCTACGAGGCGAACTCCAACAAGATCTTCAACGGCTACTTCAACAACGAGCTCTACACAGCCTACCGTCTGACCGTGACCGAGGGCTCTTCCGGCTCGACAGTGGAGCTGTACGAAGTGCACCCGATGACCTGCAACACGCAGATGCCGACCACCATCCAGTTCAGTCCCTCCTCCTACTCCTACTACGCCCTGTATGACCAGGTGCACATCGCTCCCGTGCTGAATGAAATCACGGGCTGTTCGGTCTCTCCCGCTCTTCCTGCCGGCTTGTCGCTGGACGAGACGACCTGCACGGTGTCCGGCATACTGCATTCCGCACTGCCGAATACCACCTTCGTGATGACCAGCACCATGGGCGGTGTGACCCTGCAAGGCTCCTTTTCGCTGGAAGCTGTGGTGTGCGAGGGTACGCTGCTGACAGTGACGCGCACGTACAGTTGGAGCGCATTCCAGGAGTCCTTCTCCATCAAGGACAAATCCACACAGGAGGAGGTGCTGTCTGTGGCGGCCAACTCCGGGCAGGTGAGCAGCGAGACCTGGTCGACGATGCTCTGCCTGACCGGCTCGCTGTATGAAGTCGACGTGGGCTCCACCAGCGTCTACTGGCAGGGCAGCTCCTTTTTGTATCTGTACGCCATCTTGGACGGAGAGGAGGTGGACACGGTGGCGCGCATCCGCTACGACGCCAACCTCGGTCTGCCCGAGGACCGCATCGTGAACCTGAAGTGGTCCGTCGCCCCGAAGACATCGTGGTTCTACAAGATGGGCGTGCTGCCCGCAAGTTGGCACAATGCAGAAACGGCTGGATGGGAGAGCGGCTCCTTCGGCTCCTTCTCTGCGTCTTCCAACCAGATCCAGTTGTACAAGAAGTCCTTCAACGTGGCGTCGCTGGAGGGCGTGGCGGGCTTCGTGACCTCGCTTCGCTACATCTACGGCTGCGTGATCTACATGAACGGCGTGGAGGTGTTCCGCAACGGCGTGGACGGCGATCTCAGCCTGACGAGTCTCGGTCTGAACAACTACAACGACGTGCTCTACCACCAGATCTCGCTTCCCGTGCGGACTGTGGCTTCCGTGGATAATGCTGCCGTTGACTACCTTCGGACTGGAGACAACACCATCGCCATTGCCATCGTGGCACAAACGGCGACACAGACAGCCTCCGTGTTCGACTGCGCAGTGCGTCTGATGAGCGGTCCGTCGTCGTCGCGCGTCTTCTCGTACACCATCTCGAGCCACACCATCCAGGGCAGTGCAGTGTACGTGGCGGAGCACTACTACGGCTACACCATGAACGCGTACTACTGCGCACTGAACTACTGGACGCTGGTGTTCAACAACGACCGCCGCGAGTGGATCTCCTCGACGACCCTCTACCTGTACTACACACAGGACACGCAGCAGCCAAAGCAGTTCCTGCTGAGGGCGCGCAACAACAACCTGGAGGAGTGGACGACGCTGAAGACGGTGACGGACATGGCGTGGTCGCTGAAGGGCGAGCACAAGAAGCTGTGGGTGGAGAACAGCAAGCCGTACAACCAGTACCGCTTCGAGAGCATCGGCACGGGCGACGAGAGCAGCTGGGACTGGGCTCCATCGATTTGAGCGCGGACGCCATCGGCGTGGTGCCGGAGCTGTCGTACCCCACACCGCTGGTGCTCAGTGCCGGCGTGGAGATGGGCGAGGTGTACCCCAACTCCGAGTTCTACTACGACTTCACCGTGACGTCCGCACTGCCGGAGGGTCTGTCGATCGACACGAATACGGGCAAGATCTCGGGGCGTGTGGCATCCTTGCTGCCCTCCGCCACCTACTCCATCCAAGCGAAGAAGGTGAGTGGCGGCGTGAGCACGGCGGTGGTGACGCTGTCTGTGGAGGCGTGCACGGGCGGCAAGTCGCTGATCACGCTGGTGGCCTTCACGGACTCATGGCCGAGCGAGGGCTCGTACAAGCTGCACAAGGGCAAGGCCGTGAGCGGCGAGGTGGTGTCCTCCGTGTCTGCCTTCAAGGTGCCGAACGGGCTGAACTACGGCGACTTCTGCGTGGCGCACGGCCTGTACGCTCTGGAGCTGCTAGACTCGCGGAAAGACGGCTGGAAGAACCCCGCGGGTGGTGGCTGACGGTGGACCTGGGCGAGATGATCTTCGACATGGGGCAGATGCCTTCCAAGGTGGATAGGGTGTCCACCGTGTTCTCCTCGCTGCTGCCGTTCCAGGTGGAGGTCGACGAGTGGAAACTGTTCAACAGCGAGAATGCGGTGAGCGAGGATTATGGAGTTTGACGATGCGGAGTGGCAGAGTGTGAAGGCGGCGGCGATGGGCAACCACGTGGGAACCACGGCATACATCCGCCGTGAGGTGCAGATTCCGTCTCTGGAGGACTACCACGTGCTGAACGTGCGCGTGAAGTACGCTGGAGGTGTGGCTGTGTACTTCAATGGTCGTTTAGTGGCTCGCTTCAACCTGGCGGAGGGGTTTGACGCGAACACAGAGGCACAGACGGTTCACGATTCTTCCTTCTCCAAGTTCCACGTGATCCTGCCGATGGTGGGTGCTGTGGGTGGTAAGAACGTGATGGCTTTTGAAGTGCACCGCGCGCCGGGCCAGTCGGAGATCGTGTTCGACGCGACGGGCGTGTTCGGCGTGAACGACTGCTCGGTGGCTGTGGACAGCTTCGCCTCCATCGACGCCAGCACCGTGACGGGCTGCGCGAAGGAAGGGCTGCTGGAGCTGAAGACGCTTTCCTTCGGCAGTCTGGGCAACGAGGTGGGCTCCTTCCTGGCGTGGACGGTGGAGAACCAGGAGGGCTCCAAGTGGAACCGCTTCGGCATCCACACGAACAACGCTGCCTACCGGTTCGGTTTCTCCCTCTACGGCAACACCTCGAAGGGATCGTCGTTGCCAGTGCTGGCTGTGACGAACGCGTCGACGAAGGAGAGAGCACGCAACCTGTGGGAGGCGCCCGTGGCGGTGATGGGCTTCCCGTCCTTCCGGTTCGAGGTGGACGCAGTGGCGTCAACGGACGTGAGTGTGAACGCGTTCATGATGCTGTACTGCAAGCCTGCGAGCACGGGCTCCTGTCCTGCTGTTGGCGACTTCCCCGCGGTGGGCGAGGGTCAGATCTCTCCCGCTGCCTGTCCCGAGGGCTTCCGCGGATACGCGTACCGAGAGTGTGTGAATGGCGTGTTGGGCGAGGTGAAGAATGAGAAGTGCGAGTACCTGCTTCCTGAGGCCATCCAGTACGAGAGCAGCAACATGGAGTTTGTGCTGAACACGGAGGTGAGCAGCGGCAAGCCAGCGTACAAGAACATCATCACGGAGTTCTTCATGCAGAGCAGCACGCCGCTGCCCGAGGGTTTGAGCATCGATGCGACGACGGGCGAGATCTCGGGCAAGCCGGTGAGAGAGATGGAGCAGCGGGCATTCACAGTGCGTGGGAAGAACCCTGCGGGCGAGACAATTGTGGAGATTACTATGGCGGTGCGCAAGGGCTACTGCCAGCCGGAGGGCGTGTTCGAGAGAACGAATGTGGGTGAGGTGGCTGTGTACCAGTGCTCGATGCAGGGCAGCTATGTGGGTACGCAGAAGAGAGCGTGTGTGCTGGGACGGCGAGTGGCAGAAGGCGACGGGCAATTGCCTGCCCATTATGGGAATCGTGATTATTGTGATTCTGGTTATCGCGGCGGTCGTATTCATCCTGCTGAGAACGAGAAAGAGCAAGTCGGTTGGAGGCGTGAAGGGGAAGGCTGCGATTCAGACACAGGCGAAGAAGACGACCAAAGCTGTGAGGGTTTGAACTGTTCTTGTTTGTTTTCATATCGTTTGGCGTTCAGTTTTGGTGGGTTGCGAAGAATGACAGAAGAAGAATGGGAATGACTTCAATGTTATGTATACTGCATCTGGAATTGGAAGGTGCTTCTGTGATGACTAGCATTCATCCTGTTTGACTCAGGGTGGTGATTTGCTGTTTCTGGATTTCTATACGAGTGGATTGCGTGCCTTGGAATTGGATGTGTGCTATATGCGAATGAAAGAAGGATTCTCTTTCTCTGTAGTGCTCTTGTGAAGGAGAGGATTATCTCCCGTTCTGTGTAACGTGATACATGTCGAAGGCTATGGGAACTGGCATGCAAGTAGTGAATCGTTGTATCCCTTCGTTGGTGTTCATGTTGAAAAGAAGAGGGGATTGGATGGAATGGAATTGCTGTTTGGAGTTGTCATTTGCTTGTCATTTGTATGGGCGTATGGAATAGTGGTATGAGAAGGAGGAAGGCATTGACTCTAACGGTGTGTTCTTTTACGTCGGAAAGCGTTATGTCGCACAACCAGTACCGCCTGGAGAGCATTGACATGGGTGACGCGTCTGCATGTGCGTGGAGGCTTGACAGGGCTGATCTGCAGGCGGACCTGACGGTGGTGGAGGTTTTCGAGCTGGTATACCAAAACAGCATCAAGGACATTGAGATGGGCGAGATGTACTCCAATTCCGTTTTCACCCTCACGCCCGCGCTGCTTGCTGGTATTGTGATCTATTCCAACACGATATGATCTCGGTTCCTGTCTTCCCTCTCACGGCGAAGCAGTTCACGAGCGATGAGGTGACCCTGTCGGTGGAGTTGTGCACGGGCAGCCCCACCAGCGCCGTGAGGTGGACATTCCTTCCCTGGAGGACTCGCTGCTGAGCATGTGCGTGAAGTACGCGGGCGGTGTGGTTGTGTCCTTCAACGGTCGTTTGGTGACGCGCTTCAACCTGGCGGAGAGCTTCGACGCGAGCTTGGAGGCGATCCCGCTGCACGACGACAGCCTCTTCCACATCGTCCTCTCTTCCGTGGGCGTGTGACTGGCAAGAACATAATGGCCTTGCGGGCCAGTCCGCCATCGTGTTCGACGCGACGGGCGTGTTGGACGTGAGGGTGCTGCATGTGTGGAGACACTCAATGCATACGTGAAGGTGTTGCATGTGTGGAGACACTCAATGCATACGTGAAGGTGTTGCATGTGTGGAGACACTCAATGCATATGTGAAGGTGTTGGGTGTGTGGCGACATTCAATGCATATGTGAAGGAACGCACGGTGAAGGACGTGAAGCTGTGAGACCCTACAAGAACCTTCAACTGTTCCACAAATGCTGAAGTAGCTGGGAGGAAGAGGGTGTGTACTAATGAGGATCGTCACGCAGTCACTGCTGCTTTGTGATGGAAGTGTGTGTGAAGAGCGAAGCGATCAATGCCCATGATGGGAGTGATGCAAGCAGCACTAGCGATACACGCTCCCTGCTTTGAATACAGTGAGGGATGCACACTCCTCCTTCTGCCGAGTACATGGATAATGGTGATCTCTGTAGTTGCATCTGTTTGTTTTACAAAGTGAAGAGGCTGCGAGTGTGATCACTTGGAAGGGTATAAGGACGCATGTGAGAAGGAGCGCTCTTCTACAGATTCACAAAGAGACACTCATCCGTTTGTATCTGAAAACGAAAGGAGCAGATAGGAAGAACTACGGAGTCGCAATTGCGATACATGCCTTAATGACGTAAGCAACCATCTATTTGATGCTAGTTGATAGCAACACTCGCTTTCACAAATTGCATCAGAGCAAAACGAAGCAGGTAGGAGAGAAGACAGGGTCTGATCCAATAAGGACATCTAAAACCGCACTTGTGGGGGGTTCATATGAAATACACTTGATCATAATACAGACAAGAGGCATTTGTCAAGGGATGAAATAGAGGGACTGTCGTCGCGACGCTGATGTGTGAAAGACAGCATGTCGGACGTGCATAACAGACCTGTGATTTCGCCACGAGTGTCCGCCATTCATATCCAAGCCAGAAAACCAGAATAACGCTAAGAAATGCACTCTTTCGTGTTGATTATTGTCATGTTGATGGTGAAGCTCCGTGCCATAAGGATGTGCTCGGAAGAAGAGTACGACGACTATTTGCAGAAGTACAGTTTGAAATGCGGTGGTACTTGCGACGAATACAAGCGGTTTATCATTCCTCCTTGTACTCATGTCATAGTCTTCACTACAATGACTTTGCAGCCAACTGCCGCGATAGGATGAAACTGGAGTCTTTTTCACCCTATTCTATGGAATTTACGATTCTTACAGACTTTAGCAAACGAGATCTACAGGGATTACATGATGTGCAGCAGAAGCACTCTGGACGGGGATCCTACTACGAAGAGATTGTACCCGACGTCGATCACATCGAACCTGTGTACTCTACTATGGAACGTGAGTATTGCAGCAATCATCCCTCTCTAAGTCAGTATGCTGTGTCATCGAATTGCTCTCTCTCCTGGATGACAATGATTGTGAATGCTGGCGAGAGGGTTCTTGCCCAAATGGGTATCAACGAGAGATTATCGGTTGACTTTGTGCTACAATGCTACAATCGGAGCGACATCTGCGAAGGAATGACCATGAATGAGATTGCGACTCGCCTGAGGCAGATCGGTCTTGTGCGCGAGGAGGATGCAAAGCACGCTATGGATGAAGGAAAGAGCGTCTGCTCGATCCCTCTTTCTCAGCACTATCGCTTTGATGTCCAAAAGCCCGAGGGCTATAATCGAGGTGGTCTGATGAATCTCGTGAGTGCGGGAAATCCCGTTCTGGTGGCAATTTCGATGGATTTGCTTCAGCTTCGCTTTGTGAAGGACATGCGAGAGGAGGAGGAGGTGCTGCGTCGAAGCGTGTACCAGCCTTCGATTTATGGTTTGGTGACGGGTTATGTGAAGACGACGGACGAGGTGGATGGCTACTGGGTGTTTGAAGGAACGCCCTCTCCGTGTGAGAGCGTGAACGTGAAACTACCGATGCGTGCGAATGAGACGAATACGGATTTCGCGGGTATTGCTGGATATGCATTTGCCATTGCCTTGAAGGGCGGCATACCAACGACAGTTGCTCCTACTACGGTTGCTCCTACGACTGTTGCTCCGACGACTGTTGCTCCTACTACGGTTACCCCGACGACAGTTGCTCCTACTACCATTCCTCCTACTACTGTTGCTCCTACTACGGTTGCTCCTACGACTGTTGCTCCGACGACTGTTGCTCCTACTACGGTTGCTCCTACTACTGTTGCTCCTACTACTGTTGCTTCTACGACAGTTGCTCCGACGACTGTTGCTCCCACTACTGTTGCTCCGACGACTGTTGCTCCGACAACTGTTGCTCCCACGACAGTTGCTCCCACTACAGTTGCTCCCACGACAGTTGCTCCCACTACCATTCCTCCTACTACTGTTGCTCCCACGACAGTTGCTCCTACTACCATTCCTCCTACTACTGTGACTCCCACTACAGTTGCTCCCACTACGGTTGCTCCTACTACTGTTGCTCCCACTACCATTCCTCCTACTACAGTTGCTCCTACTACGGTTGCTCCGACGACTATGACTCCTACGACAGTTGCTCCTACTACAGTTGCTCCTACGACAGTTGCTCCTACGACAGTTGCTCCGACAACTGTTGCTCCTACTACGGTTCCTCCTACTACAGTTGCTCCTACCACAGTTGCTCCTACTACCATTCCTCCTACTACAGTTGCTCCCACCACAGTTGCTCCTACTACCATTCCTCCTACTACAGTTGCTCCTACTACTGTGACTCCTACTACTGTTGCCCCGACCACTGTGACTCCTACGACAGTTAACCCGACGACTGTTGCTCCTACTACTGTTGCTCCTACTACTGTTGCTCCTACTACTGTTGCTCCTACGACTGTTGCTCCTACTACCATTCCTCCTACCACTGTTGCTCCTACTTCAATTCCTCTTCCTACTGCCGCTCCTACGACTGTTGCCCCGACAACTGTTGCTCCTACTACGGTTGCTCCTACTACAGTTGCTCCCACTACGGTTGCTCCTACTACTGTTGCTCCTACTACTGTTGCTTCTACGACAGTTGCTCCGACGACTGTTGCTCCCACTACTGTTGCTCCGACGACTGTTGCTCCGACAACTGTTGCTCCCACGACAGTTGCTCCCACTACAGTTGCTCCCACGACAGTTGCTCCTACTACCATTCCTCCTACTACTGTTGCTCCCACGACAGTTGCTCCTACTACCATTCCTCCTACTACTGTGACTCCCACTACAGTTGCTCCTACTACGGTTGCTCCTACTACTGTTGCTCCCACTACCATTCCTCCTACTACAGTTGCTCCTACTACGGTTGCTCCGACGACTATGACTCCTACGACAGTTGCTCCTACTACAGTTGCTCCTACTACTGTTGCTCCTACGACTGTTGCTCCGACAACTGTTGCTCCGACGACTATGACTCCGACGACAGTTGCTCCTCCTACAGTTGCTCCGACGACTGTTGCTCCTACTACAGTTGCCCCGACGACTATGACTCCTACGACAGTTGCTCCTACGACTGTGACTCCCACTACGGTTGCTCCTACTACGGTTGCTCCCACTACAGTTGCTCCTACTACGGTTGCTCCTCCTACAGTTGCTCCGACGACTGTTGCTCCTACTACTGTTGCCCCGACGACTATGACTCCTACGACAGTTGCCCCGACGACAGTTGCTCCTACTACAGTTGCTCCTACTACAGTTGCTCCCACTACCATTCCTCCTACGACTGTTGCTCCCACTACGGTTACCCCTACGACAGTTGCTCCCACTACCATTCCTCCTACTACAGTTGCTCCTACTACGGTTGCTCCGACGACTATGACTCCTACGACAGTTGCTCCTACGACAGTTGCTCCTACGACTGTTGCTCCGACGACTGTTGCTCCCACTACGGTTGCTCCTACTACAGTTGCTCCTACTACGGTTACCCCTACGACTGTTGCTCCTACTACAGTTGCTCCCACTACCATTCCTCCTACGACTGTTGCTCCCACTACGGTTACCCCGACGACAGTTGCTCCTACTACCATTCCTCCTACTACTGTGACTCCCACTACAGTTGCTCCCACTACTGTTGCTCCTACTACTGTTGCTCCCACTGGGCGACCCCGTACCGTCGTAAATCGATACCCCCCATTTTGACCCGCCACCTATACCATCATACTCCTCTCGTCGAGTACATTCTGAAACACCTATATATGTACCCCCGCACTCGTGTCTTTGGGTCATGGGACATCACTCAAACATATCATCGTCCATATGCACACATCTGCATGCATATGCACTCTTATGGATACACATGTGTACATATGCATGCAGATGCACGTCCACTACCCCATCCTAGACTGACTCTGCATGCATATGCATGCATGTGTATCCATATGTATCCATATGCATGCAGATGTGTGCATATGCATACCCACTGAGGACCCACTCCATGCATTCCGTCCATATGCATGCATGAGCGTGCATGTGCATGCATATGTGTGCATCTGGATGACAGCTCCAATCATTCTCTTTGCAATTCATCGTTGTATGGGTTGTACGTGATGGCGTTTCATCGGGTATCTTCAGAGGGTGATGTGCTTGTGTAGGTGCAAGGATGATCATCCATCTCGATGATTCGTTCCTCTATGAGTGATGATATGGTCAGTAATGAAGTCGAAGTGAGTGGGTTTGGAAGAGACACTGTTATAGCGTTCACTCAGCAGTGGTTCATGTGACCCCCTTCGTGTTTATTGAATCAAAGGCGTATAGAGTCAGTAGCTCATCGGTTTGTCAGCACATGCCATTTCCAAACGGACAGTCTTCGACCATACATAGTTTAGGTGTCTCTCATAGGAGTGCTTGATGATTACCTTGCTTTGTTCAATAATCAGCACAAATCACATTCATTTCTTCCCAGGATAAGAAGCTTCACGTCTTTTCTTTCTTCTACTCATAAGACAGGGTTTGAACTGATACCAGCACTCACCGTCACTGGGCTTGCATTGAGAGTTTCTTCCATTGTTCATCCTGTAGGATCTGGAAAACGACGTCCTTCTACTCATTTCCGGAAGCATGTTGTGGATCCACTTCAGAAGGTGAAACTCCTTGTCATTCAGGAAGTCGCACGTCTCCTCAACTCGTTCAAGAGTGTACTCCTTTCCCACATACTCCCACACGCGCCAAAACTCCTCTCTCCAGTTTAGCACCCTGATCACATGAATGCAAGGCACTTTCTTCCATTTGGGTTGGTGGCAGCTGCAGGGGTTTGCAGTATCCGACAAATCAACGATGTAGCACTCTTTGTGTCCCGTATCCTTCACCTTGTACATGTAACGACCTATAATATCACTCGTCACCGTAATACGCACCCTTAGACCCAGGAATCTCCCTCCCGTCCTTATGACAAGGAACAACTTCAAACACCCTCTCGTACTTCGTGACGTAGTGACCGCGGCGGTTGACTTCCCTCACTACCCAGGGGCACATGATATCATCCCTTTCGTGCGGCTCGACTGGAAGATACGTCTTCGCGGTGTGCAGCGTATTCATCCTCTTCTCGATGCACAACAGTATCCACTGCACCAGAATCCGGTAACGGTTGAAGAAACCCGCTTCTCTCGCACTTCCTGCACCGGTGATGTCCTGCTTCAACATCGACATGCAACTCTCCACTGGGTTCGACGACCGGATCATGAGATGGTTGAACTTCCATCGGTGCATCATCAACTCCGGCAGCGTCTGCAGGAACTTGCAATAGCAGCACTTCTGCGACTCGGGGATTCCACCATCCAGCTCCCTCTCCATCTCCTCCATAATCGCCAACCATTCATTTGCTTCCTCCTCCGTCACGGACAGACATGCCTTCCAAAAGAGACCGACAAACCGGTTGAAGTCCTTCACATTCTCTCGGTTCTGTCGTGACAGCTCACCGTGGTGGTCGCTCCACAACTTCTGAAGGTTTCTGCTGATATGCACGACACACGGAGACCATTCAGCATCCGGAAACGTGACCACAACTGCTGCTCGAATTGCCGGCGCGCAGTCGCTCCTGTTCCTGATTGCGAGCTTGACGGTCTTCTGAAGGAGAAAATGGCGGCTGTGAGCGGTTTCGCTGACCAACTGAAGGAGACTCCAGTTGCGAAGAAGCGGGTTGTGCTGCAGCGGCTGACGAAAGTTGTGGATCTATTGAAATCCGACTATAATCCTTGTTGAAACACACAATAGGGTGCATACCCTAATCCATCTGCATCCAGATGCACACATGTGTATGCACATGCATCCAGATGCACACATATGCATGCACATGCACGCTCATGCATGCATATGGACGGAATGCATGGAGTGGGTCTTCAGTGGGCATGCATATGTACGCATCTGCATGCATATGCATGCAGAGTCAGTCTAGGATGGGGTAGTGGACGTACATCTGCATGCAGATGTACACATGTGTATCCATAAGAGTGCATATGCATGCAGATGTGTGCATATGGACGATGATATGTTTGAGTGATGTCCCATGACCCAAAGACACGAGTGCGGGGGTACATATATAGGTGTTTCAGAATGTACTCGACGAGAGGAGTATGATGGTATAGGTGGCGGGTCAAAATGGGGGGTGTCGATTTACGGCAGTGTGGGGTCGCCCGCTCCCACTACCATTCCTCCTACTACAGTTGCTCCTACTACGGTTGCTCCGACGACTATGACTCCTACGACAGTTGCTCCTACTACAGTTGCTCCTACGACAGTTGCTCCTACGACTGTTGCTCCGACAACTGTTGCTCCTACTACGGTTCCTCCTACTACAGTTGCTCCCACCACAGTTGCTCCTACTACCATTCCTCCTACTACAGTTGCTCCTACTACTGTGACTCCTACTACTGTTGCCCCGACCACTGTGACTCCTACGACAGTTACCCCGACGACTGTTGCTCCGACGACTGTTGCTCCTACTACTGTTGCTCCTACTACTGTTGCTCCGACGACTGTTGCTCCCACTACGGTTGCTCCTACGATTGTTGCTCCTACTACCATTCCTCCTACCACTGTTGCTCCTACTTCAATTCCTCTTCCTACTGCCGCTCCTACGACTGTTGCCCCGACAACTGTTGCTCCTACGACTGTTGCTCCTACTACGGTTGCTCCTACGACTGTTGCCCCGACAACTGTTGCTCCTACGACTGTTGCTCCTACTACGGTTGCTCCTACGACTGTTGCCCCGACGACTGTTGCTCCTACGACTGTTGCTCCTACGACTGTTGCTCCCACTACCATTCCTCCGACGACTGTTGCTCCTACTACGGTTGCTCCTACGACTGTTGCTCCCACGACTGTTGCTCCTACGACTGTTGCTCCGACGACTGTTGCTCCCACTCCCACTTTGTATCCAATTGCTGATGAGTGTTGGAGTGATACTCCTGTTCCTCTGAATGTGGAAGTAATTACAGTTGGCGATGGCATGTGTAATGGAACAAATGATCGAATTGATTTGAGCAAGTATGTCAACTTGAAGAATGTGTCGATTGGTAATGAGTGCTTCTTCTATCAAGATGTGTTGAATTTGACTGGCTTGCATTCATTGGAGCGAGTGATGATTGGAATGAATAGTTTCACAAAGAAGAGGTACGATTATGGGAATGATACAAATCGTAAAGTGTATGTGAAGAATTGTGATGCATTGAAGGAGTTGAAGATTGGTCGCTTTTCATTCTCTGATTATTCATTGATTGAGATTGAGAATGTGAACAGTTTGGAATTGATTGAAATAGGTAAAAAGGATAAATGGAGTGACAATTTCAGATGTGCATCATTGGAATTGAAGAGTGAGTTATGATTATTGCTATTGATGAATAGATTTACCGAAATTGAAATCACTTCTATTTGGTAGGTATACATTCTCTAATTCTTCTCGTCTTGTGTTAGAGAGTGAATTGCTTGAAGTGAGAGTAACGAATAGATTTGCCTGAATTGACTTCCATTCAACTTAGTATGTATGTATTCTATTTTAATAATGATGAATCATCTACCCTTGTAATGCGAAGTGATGTTTGCTAATGATGATTGATGAATAGACTTGCCTAAACTCACTTCACTCAATACTATAACAAAAAGTATCTCCTTCCGTAATCCTCGTCACATAACTCTTTATGGTATTTGTAGTATAGAGAAATGAGTAATAGACATGCCAGCACTCACTACTGTTTATCTTCCTTATGCATTCAATGACAAGAATGATGTTTCAACGAACTGTGAGAAAGATGGAATGAGTTGATGATTAGGCAACATTGGTAAACTGGCTGATTTGTTCCCCTTGAAGTGTGTAAAAGAGTGTTGGGGTGGTGTTCCTCTGAATGTGGAAGTAATTACAATTGGCAATAACAAGTGTAATGGAGCAAATGAACGAATTGATTTGAGCAAGTATGTCAACTTGAAGAATGTGTCGATTGGTAATGAGTGCTTCTTCTATCAAGATGTGTTGAATTTGACTGGCTTGCATTCATTGGAGCGAGTGATGATTGGAATGAATTGAACACCCCAGCTGCCAAAATTTGTACAAAATTCGGATAGTCATTTTGCCGTGTTTGTGATTCATGAGCCAGTTTGTATGTTTTGTGTGATAGAATGATTATTTGTTGAACAAACACTCATCCTACTGCAGGAAAACGATGATGAACAATTGATGACCTTCAGCGCTATATACACCACTATGTATAAGTGGGACCATCGCAGGAGCTGTTGGCGCTACAAGGACAAGGTGCCTGACTTGGCAGACAAGTTCCCGAAGGACGTGAATCCGTACCAGTTTGCAGATGTTTTCAAGATCACCTACGAATGCTTCGTCGTTCTTGTGGACTGGTTGGTCGAGAAGTGCAATGAGGACCAATCTTGGGATACGCCGTGGAGCAGGTGGCTACACTCTCGTAGATCAACCAGCATGAGTCCGGAAACAGCAGTGGCGTGCGTCGTTCTTCACCTGTTCACAACAGGGACTTGCGATCGCAACGCTTTCATGCTGGGAGTTCCAGCGTCAACGTACTTGCTCATCGCAGATATCTTGACCCTGGAACTGGCGATGAGAGTCTCTGAAGTGATTCAATTTCCCCCAGAGAAGGACCAAGTCTGCATGCGCTCCAACGAGCTAAAGCAGCCTATGCCGGGAGCCCTGTTTGCGATGGACGGAACCCTATGTCGGCTTCCACATAGGGGGAAGTACAACGAGTTTGTCAGTCGCAAGAGCCAGCCCCAGATCAACGTGTTGGTTGTGTGTGACTGGAACAAGAACCTCGTGTACGTCGAGCCTGGGTTTACCGGAAGAACCCAGGACAACGACATGTTCAACAACTCGGTTCTTCACGAGGAGATGAAACTGCCGGACTTCCCTCTGAAGGAAGGGGGATACATCCTAGTGGACGAAGGATTTGCCTGCAACGGCCGAATCATCCGTCCCTACTCGAAGAAGCGAGATGAACTAGACATCCAGTTCTTCAACAAGGTTTTCAAGTCGACACGACTGATTGTGGAGAACGCGATCGGGGCATGGAAG
>JBBPEF010000043.1:0-45983 GCA_039096365.1 Blastocystis sp. JDR
GTAGAAGGCGATCTGCAGAGAAGAGAGTACGCGTTGCAATATGGCTCGCAATACAATGCAGCAGTACTGTATAATTACCTCCTTGATTTTCCTGTTGTTGCTGCACTCTTTTGACAATAACCGCGATTTTTGGATTTCGGTCTTGGTTTCACTTTAGGGGTCTTTTTCTCTATAACTTTTGCTGGAACGTATGTGTTTTTTTCACAGAATGTTAAATAACTCTCAGCTCCTATTCCAAATTGTTTGTTAGAATCGGGAAAGACGAGTGGTCAGAATGGCGGTGTGCATTAGTGGTCCCATGCGGCTAATTACTGCATATATGTAGCTAGTATACTGAAATAAACACAGAAATGGCATTAGAATACACATAGCTCCTCTCCGTAGTGATTACCAGCTCAGGTAGGGCTATAGGCTCGATACGCTGTACCAGAAGCATACACACTCCGTGCATACCGATAAGCAGGGATACAGGGCGCTAACTCTACGATTGAGGAGATTGCAATCACCCACTCCGCTACTCACTGCTATGAATCACTATACTACAGAGAGTATAAGGAGTCCATAGGAGGCAGCACCGCTTCGATAAGCCTTGATTGCGTAATGATCGGTAATCGGCTTCTAACTATCTGAGCATGACGGTTGCCGCTGACATGAGGCACAGTGGTAGTGCAGTACTTCGATGAGTTGATCCTACAGAATCATCATGGAAGACAACATGAAAACCTCCAAAGAAATGACGCACCGGAGTGAAATGGGATGAAAAGGGATTCAAAAAAAAGATAGACCCGACGATGTTGTGAATCTACTCATGAATGTCAATTGTTACATTCATACGTCATTATGATGAGTACACATAGCTGGCATCAATAATATGAAGATAAAGACGACTCGAAAGCTCCATAACAGAAATGATGGAGATCATCTCCCCAAATCATTATTCATCCTCAACCCACCAATGAGCCCTTGACCAATGGCAACTGAAGAAAAAGAATCAAGTGGAAGATGATATAAGCATCCAGTTCACGCACCGGTTGCCCAAGCCAGTGCCACACTCGATTCGACCATCCAGTTCACGCACCGGTTGCCCAAGCCAGTGCCACACTCGATTCGACCATCCAGTTCACGCACCGGTTGCCCAAGCCAGTGCCACACTCGATTCGACTATCCAGTTCACGCACACCGCCCCAAGCCAGTGCCACACTCGATTCGACTATCCAGTTCACGCACCGGTTGCCCAAGCCAGTGCCACACTCGATTTGACCATCCAGTTCACGCACCGGTTGCCCAAGCCAGTGCCACACTCGATTCGACCATCCAGTTCACGCACCGGTTGCCCAAGCCAGTGCCACACTCGATTCGACCATCCAGTTCACGCACCGGTTGCCCAAGCCAGTGCCACACTCGATTCGACCATCCAGTTCACGCACCGGTTGCCCAAGCCAGTGCCACACCCGATTCGACCATCCAGTTCACGCACCGGTTGCCCAAGCCAGTGCCACACTCGATTCGACCATCCAGTTCACGCACCGGTTGCCCAAGCCAGTGCCACACTCGATTCGACTATCCAGTTCACGCACACCGCCCCAAGCCAGTGCCACACTCGATTCGACTATCCAGTTCACGCACCGGTTGCCCAAGCCAGTGCCACACTCGATTCGACCATCCAGTTCACGCACCGGTTGCCCAAGCCAGTGCCGCACTCGATTCGACCATCCAGTTCACGCACCGGTTGCCCAAGCCAGTGCCACACTCGATTCGACCATCCAGTTCACGCACCGGTTGCCCAAGCCAGTGCCACACTCGATTCGACCATCCAGTTCACGCACCGGTTGCCCAAGCCAGTGCCACACCCGATTCGACCATCCAGTTCACGCACCGGTTGCCCAAGCCAGTGCCACACTCGATTCGACTATCCAGTTCACGCACCGGTTGCCCAAGCCAGTGCCACACCCGATTCGACCATCCAGTTCACGCACCGGTTGCCCAAGCCAGTGCCACACTCGATTCGACCATCCAGTTCACGCACCGGTTGCCCAAGCCAGTGCCACACTCGATTCGACTATCCAGTTCACGCACCGGTTGCCCAAGCCAATGCCACACTCGATTTGACCATCCAGTTCACGCACCGGTTGCCCAAGCCAATGCCGCACTCGATTTGACCATCCAGAGGGGTTAAACATGGATTTCGTCAAGGAATAGGAAGGATTACAGTGAAAGACGGAGACAGGGATTTCAAGCATACAGACTGAAATGCCACTTTAGGAAGGAGTGACAAGAAACAGATACAGGGAGAAAGGCAACGGAACTACGGATAAGAAACAACCGTAAGACTACCAACGCAGCACGGTGATTACCCTAAAGAGTTACTGCAAGAATAGGAAAAGAGAACACTTCAGAACAGAATCATAACGCGCTTCATTGTGAATTGGAAGTGAGCCAGCGGATACTGTTTCTGTAAGTCTCATACTCACAAAACAGTTTGGATTACAGAAGATCATCAGCAACTCCTAATCTAACCAGTAACTACAGCCGATCCCTGCACCTACTGATTAATGCTACACGTGTACACACATTAGTCTTCCTTTAATGGTCATTTGTCAACGATTGGCAGACTCCAAAAGAAGATATGCAGGCGCTGAATTCCCTTCACGGTTGTAATTACTATCATCACCTCAGTTATGTCACACATTATCATGCAGTCAAGCGACAGGAATAAGGCATAGAACGGTTATGACGCTTACCGCGGTTATTGAATCATTTTGTGCCACTTCTGTCGCTGGGCTATTTGTGTTACTGCATCATTCCATATGACTAAGCAGATGCAGGCAGTCTAAATGGCGATGTGGTTGATAGTAGACCTTTGATGGCATGCACAGTGGAGATGGTCAGAGATACCTAATAATTGAGCTCTTGTATTCTACAGCGTATGCCCAGCATACGTATGCAGTGAAAAGGACTGTTTGGCAATAGCTCGCATTACAGTGTTTTTCCCACCATACATGTGGATTGCTGTGTAAAGACATGGAATCTGCTGTGTATTATCGTCATAACTACTACAATAATGGAAGGTGGGGTTATTAGTGTTTCAGGCCATTGAAAGTGATTAACCGCGGCAATCGGTAACGCGCCGTTGTATCTATTTCGCTATGTGATGAGCGACGATGTCTCTAGTGAATTGAAAGCAATCATAAACGAAGGGAACAATAGCATAAAGCAGTATATTGACAAGTTACAGGCGTATTACTTAAATGTGAAGGAGAGCCAGAAATCTGTCCCTTCTCCAGATAAGGGTAGTAATTTTGCTGTTGGCTGAGTACTAGAAGTATGTCTCTTTATGATTACTGCATTAAGGACCTTTGACATTAATTATGCCTTCTTTTGCGATCTCCCTGTTTCGTTTATAGAGAAGGATACTTTAGCCTTGTTCTTTAAGCTGTTGAGAGAGCATATGGAGAAACTGCATGGTACGTGTTTATGCAACTGATAATCCACTAGACTTCCATGACATAACCGAGAATAGTATTAGTGGCAAGAGGATGATCAATTGTACACAGGATCAAGTAGCCAGCGTTTGCTATTGATTTTGTACTAATGTATAGATGATTGTTGACATGTTTCCTTATACGTCCCCCATTGAATTGAAATTCACGAAGGATGAAGTCGACTTAATGCTCACTGCTCTTAAGGACCCTAAAAAGAACTATACAAATTCAGTTCAGAAGCAGTTCCTTGATGAATTGAAGAAGGTGGAAGGCAATTACGGAGCTGACAAGGATAGTAAGCTGAAGAGTCTTGCCAGGGAGAGGATCAAGCGTCGGCTACAGTATAAGCTAAAAAGCAAATAACCAATTGTCCGATGGATTGTTAACAAACACTATTCCTCACTTAGTCACCCTTCCATTCAGCTTCGCACTTCTTCAACGATCATATCAACGCCTTCTTTGTGCACTCCTCGTACTTCTCCGATCCTTCTCCTCAAACACGTCCTCGAACAGCTCAACATGACCGATCGGTATTGCCTGTCTGCAACAGAGAACCATCGTCTTGAAGACAACAGCCCCAGAGCGGTAGAGCATGGGGATTCCAGTAGCGACATGAAGCCTGAAGAGGGACACAACGGTCAGCTTCTCAGGTAACATGTTCATACCTTCAACCACCACCCCATTCCGCGTCTTGCAGAAGGAAGACTGTGGACTCGTAGACAACGGAACGCATAACGCTTGCGCGTATGGCAGACCGTTCACAGTGAAGACGACGTACCCCACGATGGCGTAAACGACGGCACTGCCCTGGCTGTCACACGAAAAGGCAAGGGACTTCCAGTTCTCTCGGATCCACACCTTCCAGTCCCTTCCACCAAGACCCTTACACGAAGTCAGTATCCTTCCATACCACTTAATCTTGGAGTAGACAGTGGGTTTGTCGGAACTGAAACCAGCAGCAGAGTCAATCTGGTAATTGCGCTTGCTTGGGTGCTTAGAGATCCACTCATCGATCTTATCGGTGATAGCCCTACACATAACTCACTCCTCCAGTCCTCTACTTAATCGCCACAGAATCCAGGAAATCACTTCTTTGGAAAGAAGGATAGGAATCTGTAAAGGTTTCATGCCCGACAGTGTCATCAAGGTGAAACTCTTCATCGTCGCCAAGATTAGCACGCGTCACTCGACTCCAGGGAAGGTGAGCAAGAACTGTATCAAAATCCGTGAGAGTCTTGGTGCACTTCTTGCTCACCTTGATGGGGCACTCCTTCTGCTCGTACTCCCATCGCATCCAGGGTAGTTCCGTTCGCTGTTGCAGGAATGAAGCATTCGCCAGCGCCAGTCCGGGCTTCCTTCCTCCCTTCGCCATGCTCTTCAATCCTCCAATCATGCGCTCGTGAGGGTAGCAGTCCTTCTCCTTCAGCGGTCCTCCAGCGAAAATGCACGGCACAATGTGATGGGGGTTGTGCATGCTCTGGTTGGAGAAGCCGGGGGGAGTGGTGGTCTCGATCATGCCAAGGAAGAAATCCAAATTGGCTTGCGCCTCAATGGCCTCCTTGGGGTATCGATTCCAGTTGTACAGGTAATCTACAAGTGATTATCACATAAGAACCCTACACAACAAGTCGAAGGATTCTTTACATGCCATCACGAAGGGATGACCGAGCGAGTCTTGGAACACCCAGTCGAACAGAAAGAACGCGAACTTCATCTTCTGCTCGCAGGTCAGCGTCTTGAAGCAGGAGGGAATCAGGATCTCCTTCTGCACCCAGGGGCAAACACTTCCGTATTCGCCCTCCGCAAACTCGCCGCAGCGTCGGATGGCGCACATCAGAACCTCCTGAGGCAGGAGTAAACCGTCTCGCAGATCGCGCTTCATCTTCCACGCATCAGGAAACGCGACGCCCAGGTGCTCGAAGAAGCTGGTGAGGGATGCGCGGACGGCCGGTGTCGGGAGCTCTCCGTTCACGTAGCAGATGATCCGGTATGTGAAGTTGGAAATCAAATGCATGAAATCCAGGATCATCATGCTTCCCGCATCGTTTCCGAAGCAGGCTTCAAAGTTGATGGGGGATTCCTTCTTCACCTCGTCGTCATTCTTGCCGATCATCTTGATGATGACCGGATCGGACACCATGCTGGAGAACAGAGCCGTGGAGATGGGGTCCGTCTTCGTTGCCAGCTCGTTCAGGGCATTTCTCCTCTCTTCCTCAGACGACGGGAATCGGCCGGTCATCGTGACTGACTGTAGGGCGTAGACTCGATCGTGGATATTCTTCTTCAGGGACAGAAGACTTCTCTTCCAGAAGACGGCTCGATCAGACTGCAGGAGACCCAGAAAGCAGCGTAGCGACTCCAACTGGTCGACGAGTACTCGCTGAAACGCGTCATCACTGCTGAAGTCCGACGCAGTTCCCTTCAAGCAGTCGCGGACGGAGTCAACAAGTCTGGAGACGGTCGTAGCGGCGGGAAGGTTGGCCACAAGCGACAGGTTATTGAGGAAGTCCTGTTGCGAGGAAAACTGGAAGGGGGGAGAACAGTCAACCCAGCCCCGAGCCTTGCTGAACGTGGATGGTGAAGAAAACTGCTCGAAGTCGTAGAGAAGCGGGTTGAATCTCCATTTCTGGCAGTTTCCATGGATGCAGGGAAACTGAGAGGCTAGTTTTCCCGACTGGCCGCACATATCCTGCTGCGCGATCACGTCACCGCAGATGTTGTCGATGGCGAACGAGTAGTGGCGGCAGACTCCGTTCTTGAGGAAGTACACTCCCTCCAGGCCGATGTCGCACAGCAGCTGAAGAACGAAGGACAGCTTGTGGAACAGCTTATCCTTCACCTCTGGCAGAATCGTCAGGAATCTGGTGAAGAAGAGGGACGACGCATCGTAGCTGTTCACATTCTCACAGCGCAGAGAAACAGCGTAGAAGGACTTGATTGACTTGGCATACCGGTCGTAGGCCTGGAATCCATCACCGTGAAGGTGGAAGAACACGACATGGTCGGAAACATCCTTCGCCCCTTGGGGGCACTCACGCGACATGACCCACTTTTTTGTGGCCCTTGCCTTTTCCCTTTCGGGAATGTCAACCATGTTCCTCACGGCCTTTTTCATGAGTTCATTCACTACATATGAACCGTCGCAACAGAACAAACCCGTATCATGCAACGTGTGGACTAAGTCATGAGGATCAGGATGGTCCTCCTTGCGAAGGAGAGCGATTTGGTTGACAAGCGCATCTCGGAAGAGAGTGGAACTCCCAAAGACATCATATTCAAGGTGATACTGGGTTCTTAGGTTTAACCAGGATTTGAGAGAGATGTAGAGGATTTCGTTGTCATCTATGGTATTACTCCACATTACAACAACCTACACTTCTCAGGAAGAGATAACTTCTTCTTCAATTCCAGGGCTTTCCGCCACTTCTTCTGCGCCTCGCCTCTTGTGTCATTCTCGTCCGGAAGGAGGCAAGAAATCGATTCGTCATCCAAATCCCGCCAAAGAAAGTCGACGACCGAGTTATTGCAATTATCCACGCGAATCATCTCTTCTCCCACATCGTGGGCATCGGAGAAGGAATACAACGATCCGCTGGACTCCTCGCTGGACTCCTCGCTATACTCTTCATCGGACTCATTGCTAATCACGTAACCGTTCGGGTTAATGAATTGGAAAGCGTCTCTGTTGCTTAACGGAATATCATGTCGCAAGTCGAAGGGTGAGTACATCTCGTTGCAGATGTCTTGCAGTGTCTCTTCCCCATCATTCACGCCCTGGTCTTCCATTCCCTCATTCTCCTCGATGGCCTCCTTCATCTGCTTCTCCTGCCGCTTCTTCTCCAGCACTCTCCTCGCTTCTTCTCGTCTCCCTTTCTCCTTCAGAAACTTATACTCCTCCAATTCTTCCGTGCTTGCAGGACTCTCAGGGACTAGTCATTACTACAACGATATGTTCTCACAGTACAAGCCCAGTCTTCTCTCGGGACTGCCATTAGCTACAAATTGTTTCAAGCCACGAAGAGTAGGCTCAGACGATCTCGGCTGGTGGATGTACTGGTCCATGTAATCCGCAATCACTCGTGCAGGACCGATCATGCCGAGTCTCGTGAAGGCCTTCATGCGATTGAGACTCATCATTGATGAACCCCACTCCGTCTTCCGAAGGTAATCTAACTGGAGCATGATGTCGGTAAGCGAAGTATTCTTCAGCAACCTCTCATCGTCGTTCATTAGCAAGTCCCCAAGCATCCCGACTACTGTATCCAGCAAATAGCTTTCACCATTTGTGGAAGAGCGACTGTGTGTACACGTGGCATGGATCACATTCTCGACTCCCCCTTCAGTGCACAGCTTCTCGAAGTAGTTGTTGTTCGCCGGGCACTTCAACGCTTGACAGGAGATGATTAGTCGCGTAACTGTCTTGCTCTCTCCATCATAACAGTTCTGGCAGAATACATATGGCGCGACGGAGTGCGCACCACATGTGGGACAGATACGCAACTGGATTGAACCTACAAATCACGTCACATGATGGAATTGCACCAATTCGTTCACAGCAAGACTTCAACACCTGCGTCCGCATGGAGGGGATTGAGTAGATTTGTTGTGTCATACCCACTTTCCCCAGGAATTCCAGCAAGTCGTTGGCAGTGTTGAACGCAATGCCGCGCGAAACCACGAAGCGGAGCAAGCAAGCATTATTCATATATTCCAAGCCGAGAGTGTTGTTCTGGAAAGAAAACGAATGCATCCAAAACTCCTTAACAGGCTTCTCACGACCAGGAGGCAGGGTGTGTTTCTATGAATGATGATCCAGCCACATTACTAACGACGCGTAAGTGAATACACATATCAGTTGTCACCAGCAATTCCTCAGCTAGTAGTGACACTCAGTCATTATGCATACAGACTTCCCAGTGATGTACTGATGCGTCCTGGTACTCCCTCAGGGAGACTTCCTTCGTGAAAGACTTCATATATGCAAGGAAGTCATCCACTGAGTGGAAGAGCCGTTCATTGGTGACTACGACCCCCGACGCTGCTTCACCTCCAGTAGCAGGCTCAAACCCACCATCGTCCGGTTCAAACCCACCATCGTCCGGTTCAAACCCACCATCGTCCGGTTCAAATCCACCATCGTCTGGCTCAAATCCACTACCATTGTTGTTGACTTCGTTCGTTTCGGCAGTATGACTGTTGTTATTAGCACAGTCAATTCCAATTCCATTTACGTCTTTTGTCTGGGACGTATGAACAATCTTGAAAAAGAGGGGGCATCTCTCATAGCCTCTTTTGGTCGTTGTTCCGTATGTTGAATGGGAGATATGGCTACGAAGAAGATTTGGGCATAACAAGATACTTTCCGTAGATTACCTTGCGGTGCATATCAGCATAACTGGTGCATAGGAACTGGTCTACAGTGATTATCTAATGAGACAGTCGCTAACCATTCAGTATATCAGATACCTCTTGGACGCTTCTGTCGCGTTTTTGAGAACAACTGCGTAGATAACTGTCGATATCCTTCAGCGCTACATAATTAACAGCATCCGCTGCATTTACACGGCAACAACATGGCAAGGTTATTACCCTGAAGAATGCCAACGCTATAGTCTGGACCACGACCGGTTACGACAGTATGATCCTGATTCTTGTCTGCTATGCGTTTATGGGAGAAGTTATTGGTAATACGAGGATTGGCCTGGGACATGAAAAGAATTCAATGGCAGAATGAGTAAAGGCGGAGGTTATCTAGTACATTCTCTTTAACGGCGATGCTACACGCGACAATTGCTAACCAGTTATGTTTGTATACTACGGAAGAAGGCGTTAGTGATGACGGTATACGGTTGAAAGACCCAAATCACTGTTTCTCCAAATAGCGATGTATTCGTGTCTTACTGCTTAAGATCTGTATAACAGACTAACTGCTACTCTGCATCTATCTTGAATTGGGCGTTGCATGTAGTTACTAGCGAGATCGTTATCAGCCGTATATTTCGGGACGATCACTTGACCGTTGAATGGATTTATCACAGACATAGTGGATTCATTCATTGAATTTGGAACTGAGACTATGCTTCCGGAGATCCCGTTTGTGGCCTTTGTTTCCCCGTAATTACCTATTCATTTGATGTGGATATCCCGTGTATTATACGAGATGGCGCTGGATTCGTCGATTCACAATAGTACATCAATACTTGTATTTCCGGCCTTAGCAATGTGCCATCACTGAATACATCCTTGAGGCTATGGATTGTAACTATCAGCGGTATGAGATATAGAGCTTTCCTGACGATGAAGGCTAATCGATCGGTTTTGAGTCAGCCATATACTAGTGCTTACTGTCAGCTACACCGCCATTTCATTTCTGCAAGGATCTAATCGATTACTACTGGCCTTAATACGAATCACGACAACACTGTCGTTTAGGCTATTTGTTATGCTTGCTGGTTTCTATATGTTTGTTGCAGCTTCAACGAAGTAATGAAGCAAGCCATTATGATAGGGCTTCATTGCGATGTGGCGGGAGCCACTTCTAAATAGCCCTACCCAATTCAGCTCCATGCCTACAGTGCATTATTAGAAAGATCGTTCCATTCTACGCAGATGATTAATGCAATCCTAAAAGTCTTTCTTTCGAGCATTTGTCCTGGCGTATAGTATGTATGACTCCTGATAGTTATTATTTGAAAGAAACAGAGGGTTGACATTTGATAAATATGTAAATATGGGATTCTTGTAATAAGAGTGCTGCGATTTGCAAGAAGGACAGAGGGACCTAGCCGTAGCAGAGATGCCATTATGCCGTTGAGAATAGCCACAATAAGAATCCATTCTTCTTTCATCGAAAGCAAGCATACAACAGGAATTACCACTACACTTTCTTATCTTACTCCCTCTCATCGCCTTCAGCAATGTCACAATACTCTCATTCCATTGAAGTGGCTATGAACTCTTCTCCACTTCATCTTCGTATACCAACCCTCTTCCTCTTAGCAAGACATAGAATCCATTATCACGTTCATACAATCACAAATACACTTCATTCTCTTAGATATAACGCATCACGGAAGAATGGAGTGGCAATCCATGATATCATTCCATTCTATGTGATACTGAGGACAGGTCATCATTACCAACTAATGATGACGATAGGAAGCTCCAATCAACACTCATCCCTTGTTCACGTTACTACCATTCCACTTGAACAAGCCCACTCCATTCTTTTCAATACTCGTCCAATTGCAATGATCAGAATCCCACTCACTTCTATTCAGAAACAATGCAGTTATCATCTTCAGATGAATGTAGCATAATCCAAGGTGTTAAAGAGCTGTTTCGGCTAAAACGATACAATGACACATAGAGATGGAGTTGCAACCTATAAAGCATTGAAACGGAATAGCAATGGAATAGTAGTGATGAAAGTGATAAAGAAGAGTAAGTGCAATGCTGCATTCCAGTCTTCACTCCAAAGGCTGGAAAAGCTGAATTCTCCCTATTTGGTGAGATATGTAAAGTGCTGTGAAGATGAAAAGGAGTATAGGATATGAAATCAGCTATTGTGTAATGGAATAGATTGTTATGGAGAATTGTGAATTGAAATCATTGAAAGAATACACGAATATGAATAATGGATTGAATGAAGATGCATTGCGTGTAATTGCGAGTTGCTGTCTTTTGGGTCTCGATTTCCTTCATTCTCAATACATTATCCATGGAGTCGTTGAACGCTTATAGTCTTAGTGCATAGAACATCAAATCGTCGAATCTGCTCTTTGGTGAAGATGGAGTGGTGAAATTGAGTGATTATGGATTACCCATTTCATTGTATTCAAAGGAGAATCTATCGACGTTATACCATGCAGCACCCGAGGTATTCGATGGACAGAGGGAATTGAAGAGTGTTGTGTGGTCCCTTGGCATTACACTGATTGAATTGGCTGAGGGGAAGAATCCTTACGAAGATGCTGTTTACAGGACAGCGGTGCAATACCGGGTTTGCCAAAACGAGCCCCCTGCTCTTTCCAGCGAGAAATGGTCTGCAGAGTATGCTGGTTTCGTTGCGAAGTGCTTGGTGAAGGATGTGAATAAAAGATGGAGTGTGAAACAATTGATGGAGGTGAGTGATTGGGAGATGGCTTAAGGCGTAGCACCCCTTTGTGAGAGAGTCCATACGAAGGATTCAACAGGATGGTTACTCTAAACCGCTCCTTGAGTTGGTAAAAAGGTGGAAAATCCAGATAATGAATGCCGAATGCCTAATAAATTATAAGGAGCATGCCTGTGTAACCCTGTTCAAACACAACGGACTGTATTGGTACTGTGAAGGAATAGTGAGGAAGTGTGCTTCTGTGATCGTGGAATTGAGTAGAGATCAGGTGATTGAGGTGAATGTTGATTCCCACGAGTTATTGCGAGTGAATGGAGAGAGTGTGAATGGAATAGAACATGCTAAAGTGTTGGATTTGAGTGATGATGGAGAGCGATGGGAAGGTGATGTGCTGAACAATCAACCCTATGGCTGGGGCGTGCTGTATGACAGCGAAGGCGAGAAGAAGTACGAGGGGTTCCGAATTGGCAGTATGAATGTGTGTTATGGCAGAAGCTATTATCCGGACATTCAGAAGGTGGATTATGAAGGAGAGTGGTGTGAAGGAAGGCGATGGGGACGAGGCGTTCAGTACGATCGAAATGGAAATACGTCTTTCGATGGAGAATGGATGAATGATGATAATACAATTCTAAAACGAGTGGAAATAGCAAGTGATATCTTCTCATTCAATACTCATATTGAAGAATTAATAGTGAGTGCTAGTTGCTGTAATGGGAGAGACTGGAGTGTATTGGATTTGTCCTTCGTGTCTCATTTGTGTTTGCTTGAAGTGGGGGATGAGTGCTTTGAGAACGTGGAAGAAGTGAAGTTGATTGGATTGAATCAGTTGGAGAGAGTGGTGATTGGAGACAAATGTTTTACGAAACAGACGAATAGTTATTGTTATGATCCAAAGCGTCGTTTCTATTTGAAGAGCTGTGAAAGAGTGAAGGAATTGAAGATGGGCTGCTACTCTTTCTTTGATTATTCCGTGTGTAAGATTGAGAATGTCCCCTCTTTGGAAGTGATTGAAATGGGGAGATTGAATCAATGGAGTCACAACTTTTACTGGTCATCATTGGAATTGAAGAGTGGGATTGATGGAGAGAAGCAATGAATAGACTTACCTCGATTGAAATCACTTCTGTTTGGTAATGGCGCTTTTTGGAAGTGTTCTCGTGTGGTTTTTGAGAGTGAATGGTTTGAAGAGAGAATGACATCTAGACTTGCCTGAATTGACTTCCATTCGACTTGGATACTATGCATTCCAGTTCAATGATGATGATTCAAGTGAATTGATCATGCGAAGTAGTGATGATGAAATGAACTGATGATTAGACTTGCCTAAACTTACTACACTCACTACTGAAGGGGATTACAGCGAATCATTCCGGTATGCTCATCACATCACTTTGGAGGGTATCTCTCATCACCCTATCCTCACAAGTGGGCATGCCCTCTCTCAAAAGAATCACTCTTCCTAATGCCTTCTATTACAGGGATGACTTTGGAATCAAGGGTAGTCCCCGTCCTTCTTTCCCTTATCTCAAGGCGTTGGTTTTCAAACTAGGTTACACTTCTCTCGCTGTTCAGATTGTTGCGTTTTCTGTTGTTCATCTTTCTTCAAGCACGCATTCTCTGTATACGTAGTCATGGACGCCCAGGGGCAGATTGGACTCTTTCCTATTAGGGGATAGTAATGGCAGGACGGGAGTTTGCATGTGCAGGATTGTAGAAGAGTAGCTTGATTGCATTCACGTTGCCGTCGTCGTCGACGTACTTCAGCGCCACGCAGTTCTGACGAATCGCCTCCTCCTTCACAATATTGGTAAAGAAGCAGCGATCCTCGTCGTGCACCACCCACACGCCCAGCGTGGAGCCCTCCATGCCCTGAAGCATGATGGCGTTCGACTTCTCCACGCACACGTTCACGAAGCGCGACTCGAAGCGGCCAGACTTACTCTGGATGAAGCGCGGCTGCTTCGCCTCCTCGATGCCCTTCCACGGCACGAAGTTCAGCTGCGCCATCAGCTGGCACCCGTTGCAGATGCCCAGCGAGAAGGTGTCCGGCCGCGCGTAGAACGCCTCGAACTGCGCCTTCAGGTCCTTGTTGAACAGGATTGTCGCTGCTCACTCGCGCGCCGACTCGAGCACGTCCGCGTAGCTAAACCCGCCCACCAACACGATGCCGCAGAAGCCCTCCAGCATGATGCACCTGCTCAGCAGGTCGCGCACGTACCACCACTCTCACTGCCACATCTCACTCCCTGTTCGATCCCTCCTCATGGATGACCGCCAGACCATGGATGGTGGGGACAGGGTGTTCTTCATGTTAGTGGGTGTCCCGAGGGATTTCTCGCTTGAGGCGTCAAAGGTGCCCGTTCTTTTTCACCAGAAATGGTGTTGTTTGGGATGCCTGTTGGTCTTGGCTTGGGGTGAGACCACGAACCGCACTATGGCAGACGGGAGGGAATGGTACTCATGCCGTACGATCCGCTGTGGGTCGGGCAGTTGGCAGGACTGCCCATACTACAAGCACTGGCATGCCCACGGGGTACTCGCTGTACAAAGGCAGTATTCCTTTAGGCGGCAGCCCGAGGCTACTCATCGTAGCAAGGGCGTTACTACCTTAACGTGCTTATTACCTCGAGGGAGGGCACAAGCACTAATGCACTAAGACTGGTGTTCATATGATCCTATCACAATAAAGATGAATAGATACTGACAGCGTGCTTGTGAAAGGGTATCCCCTACAAGATGAAGCAGAGACGAATAACATCTAGCATATTCAATAATTGGCTTTTGTATGTCCATGGTGAATATCTTCTATTTGTTGAGAGAGTTGTTTACACTTTAGAAGATTGGTGACCTATCAGTGCTACTATGATCATATACTGGTGTTGTTTGATAGAACAATTGAATATAAGACACAAAACTCTCTTCATAGGTATGGAGCTTCTACTGCTCGTTAACTCTGTCATTCTCCACAACAAATCTCCACTCACTAATTGTTGGGGGCAACAAGTTGAAATGAGAAGCAATCATTCTGTAGTCCATTATCGAGCAAAAGTCCTTTAGCTCCTGACAAGTGCTGTGGCTTCTACAACAGTAGTGTCAAGAGAAGAATTCAAACCCTTTATGAACAAGTGCTTCAAATAGACTAATTGTACCGTTATCATTGGTGTGAAGATAAACAAGAAGCGTGGGTTTCGTCTCATCCATCTGCATAGTTTCACTGGTTATGAGAAACCTAAAGTTGATTGCTCGTCCAGGGATTACTTTGCTTTATCCTTCTCTATGATGATTCTCCTTGAACTTATATTATTCCTGGTCTTAGCTTCATCCTGAGAGCCACTATGGGGTTATGAAGGCATGTCTATTAGCACTTATTGATATAAATAAATCCATGAATAGATTCCTTTGTTAGTGCTTCTATCCATCTATCATTTCAAAGACAGCAACGTGAATACATATCCTCCTCCTTACTACACACAATATTGACATGATGTTTACTCTTCTGATACTAATGCAAAGGAATAGGAATTCACATAGTTATTCTTCATTCTGCGAATGCATAAATCCAGCGTCGTTGATACATCTTCTCGTGAGTATGTTCTTCCAGAAAACTCTTTCCTATTCTTGCAGAAGCAGGTATCATCAACATGTAATAGAGTCAACTTGGGAATCTTCTTGATGCCCTTCCACTCCTCCTTCATACTTTCATCATAGCGAAAGTCTCCAGTGTATAGCATACTAAAGAAGGGATGCAGATCTTGACCCTTCCCTTCAAACATTTCAAAGAGGAACATGCAAGAACCAGGACAATGATGGGCATCAAATGCTCTGACAGTGACAACCCTACAAATGAAAGAAGAGAGGAGAAGCAACCTGAGGGGTGACTCTGATTTCATAGACTCTTTCACCGCATTCGTGCGATAATACTTGAATACAGCACCCTCTAATTCCTTGTATTCCTTATTGACGAATTCTTCGACTATCTTCTTCTCTTGATTTGATGCATTTGAAAACACAACCAATTCATCCTTCCCTATGCAGTATTTCTTTTGTTTTTTGATTTTGTTTGCCTCTCCTTCATAATGAACAAATACAATCGGGTTTTTAATCGTTGATTGCATTGTCACTTCATAACACTTACATGTTAAAAAGGCAATATACTTGCTATCCTGCTCTGGATTAATAACAAACTGGGTGAACTATGAATTAGTGAGCAATGCTAAGCACAACGGGAATGAACTGTTGTTGAGCAGAAGATTTCTTTTCTTCTGCTAATGGTTATAGCGATGTGATACATGGATACGCTCCAACTCTATGCGTCATGGCTAGCCATCAATCATAACCTTGCCAATTTGGTGCTTTACTCATAAAGGTAAAATAAAAGTGAGAATTCCAACCGCAAAATGAAAAATAATAGTCATTATTATTTATTATCATGTCTGGTTTGAATCATAGTGCAGACTCCTGTGAAGCATGATTCGTAGAAAACCCTGCTTCGGTTTCTCCAGCGGAGATCATTGAAGAACCAATACCTGCTTCTCAGAGTGTTATTGACGCTACTAAGCCTGAATGGAAATACTTGAGCACTACTGATACAAAAAAAAAGGCTAACACGGATGAAAAGATCAAAAAGAACTCTACAATACCCGTAAGGTCTTCAGTCGTCCATAACAAATAGTACACCAGATTCCATATTGATGATTCTACAAATAACAATAATAACCCAGTATTCATAACCCACATACACTCCGATCATACAAACGGAATAGGGAAGAAAGACTTAGTAGTGTTTGGTAGGATAAAGCATCTGCAGTTTATGGAATAGCGACTGAAGAAACGCATCGGCTTCTTCGTGTTGATAGCCCGTAAAGATTCATGAGAACTATGAGTAATAGAAATATCAAGACGGAGGTAATCCCTATTGATAGAATGGTTGTGTTTTCAAACGCATCAAATCAAGAGAAGAAGATAGTCGAAGAATTCGTCAATAAGGAATACAAGGAATTAGAGGGTGCTGTATTCAAGTATTATCGCACGAATGCGGTGAAAGAGTCTATGAAATCAGAGTCACCCCTCAGGTTGCTTCTCCTCTCTTCTTTCATTTGTAGGGTTGTCACTGTCAGAGCATTTGATGCCCATCATTGTCCTGGTTCTTGCATGTTCCTCTTTGAAATGTTTGAAGGGAAGGGTCAAGATCTGCATCCCTTCTTTAGTATGCTATACACTGGAGACTTTCGCTATGATGAAAGTATGAAGGAGGAGTGGAAGGGCATCAAGAAGATTCCCAAGTTGACTTTATTACATATTGATGATACCTGCTTCTGCAAGAATGAAAATGGAAAAATGTACAAAACACTAACGAAGAAAGAAGCTATAGGTAATATTCAAACAATAATGAGTGACTTATCAAAGAAAGGGTTTAAACAATTTGTGTTTAAGTGTTCTGGAAAAGCAAAGAATGAATTGTAAAATGAATCCATTAGTGTTATGAATAGATGGATTGAAATAGCAAAGGAGGAAAAGTATGAAGTCTTCATTGAAGAGTGATGCTTATGATCAAGCTTCATTTGTAGAGACTTGCAGGAGTACATACTCCCTGTTCCAGACGTCACAATAGTCAACACAGAAGACAAAGCAACGTATGAAGTCGATTTGATGATTATTCACAGGATTCATGTGAAAAAGAGTGTAGTACTCGGTAAGTGCACAACCAAAGCCGTATTCAACTTCAATTGCTGGAGATATGATGATGATTCTCTTGAGGATAAAGTGATGGATGATGATAGCAGGCGAGTATATTACATTTCTTATGGGTAGTTCTTTTACTACCAGCTTATGAATAGTAATCATTGCAGCAAGGAAGAACTCAAACAGTTTATAGCAGTGGTCGACTATAAATCTATTGGGTTCCGGTACAACCTTCCAGAAAAGGGGGTCGCCGTTTCCCCGTTTCGCTACTACTACTGGATGCTGTTTGTTATGACGAACAACTTTTGCTGCGGGACACCCATCCGCAACGGGCTCCCTGTCGAGAAAAAGACGAAAGTGTACTTTCGCTATATATAGCTATATATAGACCCAACTTATAGCTATATATTGGGGTAGGCTATATATAGCCATATATAGGCCCAACCTATAGCTATATATAGCCTACCCTATATCTAGCTATATATAGACCCAACCTATAGCTATATATTAGACCCATATTCTGATACCTATTGGGTCATAGCTGGCTATGAATAGCTAGTCCCTATTTCAAGTTAGGGTCGGTCACTCTATCTAGCTAGTTGTTGCGTTCCCCTTCTATATATTGCTAGTTATGATCAACAAACGGCTGTATTTAAGGTATCTTAGGAATGCAATCTGATATGCTTGTGTCTTTCTATTAGGGTCCTGTCTACTTCTCTTCCATCGCCCTTTACAGAAATCTACTCCTTATTCATTCTAGTACTGCTGAATCCAGATGTCCATTAACCAGCCTTATACCTTAGTCTATACTGCATTCCTATGAATTGTGTAGGGTATTCAAGGAAAGAACGACCATCTGCTTCTCATTCCGCGATCGTCTTCCAGGTCGTGTATTTGACTCCACAAGAATGTGGGACGTGAAGAAACAAATGGAATACTGGCATGTACAACAATGCGTGATCACTACTCTAATGTACGGTCATTCGCATTCTGTTACAACTGGCGGTTCTTACAGGAGGATGTTACCGTCATCTATCTATTATTGATACACCTCAATAACTGTAATCTATTTGTTGTAAGAAACACTATACAGCACCTTCATATCGTCATTAGAATGATTAATAATGTTGGCATGAATCACAGAAAGCAACCCTCCGCAGACTATAAGCCAATCATAGAATCATCGACTGTGAAGAAGCAGCGGTCCTCTCCATGCGCCACCCGCGCGCCGACTCCAGCACGTCCGCGTAGCTGAACCTGCCCACGAACATCTTCAGTAGGAAGCCCTTCAGCGTGATGCGCCCGCTCAGCAGGTCGCGCACGTGCACGTCCCACGGCTCGAAGCCCGCCACTCTCACAGCCACCCCACACTCTCCGTTCGCGCCTTCCTCACGGATGATCGCCACGCGTTACTTCACCAGCCATCACCATCACATCGCTCGTAAGTCAGCTTCCACGCGGGCTTGTGGCGCTTCTTCAGACCCTCCTGCTCCTGCTCGGCGCACGCTGGGTTCCACTGCAGCTTGTCCAGCTCAAACGACGTCGCCTCCCACAGGTCGTGCAGCGCCTTCTCGTCCTCGTGCAGCACCACCGCGCCGTTCACGTGGTTCGCCGCGCCCACCAGCTTGTGCATCGCGCCCTCCTGGCTCCGCTCCGCGCACGACGCGCCGCTCTCCGCCCACGCCACCATGTCGCTCTCCGCAAAGCCCGCGCCCAGCAGGAACAGCTCCTTCGTCTTGCCGGCTACCACCGAGTCGATGCTGCCCACCGTGCGCTCCGCGTCGAAGCCGCTCACCGCGTACACGTGGAAGACGCCCTCCACCTTGTCGCCGGCCGCCGTCAGCGTCGAGAACTGGTAGCACATCTTCAGGTCCTCCGCCGCCGTCGCGTAGGTCATGTTCACCACGATCGCGAAGCCCGTCGCGCCGTCCATCACCGTCGTCTGGAACACGCGGCCGTCCAGCGCGTTCTCCTCCAGGCACGCGCTCGCGCTCTGCACCAGGTATACCTTGTCACCGTAGGTCGCGCCGTTGCCGCTGATGTGGAACACCTTCGCCTGGTTCGCCACGAGCCCGCGGTTCGAGAAGCCCTCCAGCGACTCCACCGTCAGCTCGCCGGGCTGCATCACCTTCAGGCGCAGGTTCTCGTAGCTCTTCCAGTAGCCGGGGTCGCGGCTGAACCAGTAGCACGCGTGCACGTTCTCGCGCGACTCCTTCGTGAAGCGCAGCGTCGACTCGCACTTGTTGCTGTTCGCCGGGCACGTCACCACCGACGCGCTGCTGTCCTCCTCGGGAGAGATCACCGCGTCGGGCAGGCGCCGCCCAGGCCGATGCGGTAGGCAGGACCGCCCACCTTCACCACCAGCATGTCCTTCTCCGGCTGCCCCTTGTGCAGGTGCCGGTCGTCCAGCTGGCCCACGCCGCCCGAGAACAGCATCCGCTTCAGGTACTCGCGGCGCTCGCCGTTCGGGAGGTCGCCGTTCGGGATGTCGCCGTTCGGGATGCGCTGCGCGAAGGAGCGCGTGAAGCCCATGATCACCGGCTCGCCGAACTAGATCTGATGCGCCCTTCGAGGTGTCCATCTCGATGGTCAGCAACCCGCGCCCACTCGGAGTCTCCTCCCACGGCAGCTCGTACCCGGGGATGTTCAGCGCGCCGACACAGTAGCCCACCGTGCTCGCCGTCACCTTCGCATTCATCACCTGCACGTCGCAGATACGTCTTTCCCGTCTCCGCGCCAGGGAAGGGCGCCACGCCCGAGGGGAAGTTGTGCGTCTCAGAGGACAGCAGGATGTGCGACATGAACTTCTGCTGCACGAACTTGGAGGGCAGGCCGGGGTGCTCGGGCTGAAGGATGGAGGTCTCGAAGCCGATGAGTCGTCATTGAGGATCATCACGATGATCAGGCGACGCGCCTCCGTCAGCGTGTCCTTCACGATGTGCAGTCCACAATATGGCTCCTTCTTGTCATCGATAAGCATGATACCGCCGAAGAACCAGCGATAGGAGATGAATGCGAAATGGCGAGGCTTTCGCTTCGAGAGGAGTGGTAAGGAATAGAGGGGACATGGAAGGAACATGCTGGTCTTCGGGAGTACCCACAATCGCCTTGGAATGGCGCATACTTCTTTCATCTCGAACTGACGGTCGTCCATGCAGCATATGGAATGGGCAAAGGGAGCATGGTCCATAGGTAATGCTGGAAGGTTCATGAGTGAGGATTACACCACAGACACGGTATGCGGTACGTCTTCCGAGCCTCCTCTTAGGAGCATGCAGGAATCAGTAAGTAGCGTTGAATCCAACAGGGAATACACCGGAACGACGTACAGAATGGAACAGACTGTGTTACGATATCGGCATTCCGCGTATCAGTATGGCATTGTGAGTCTTACTCACCACTGGAGTAGCAACCTCGTAAACAGAGATATAGTACAGGCATGGACTGTCGAAGAATCGGAACCACTAGGTGTAAACACTTTGAAATTCCCATCATCCTACATAGAAGCGATAAGATCAGCTTAAGAGTACAAGTGTATTTTGGTTCAAATGGTCCTGTGACCAGAATCGCCACTATTTTATCGATTCAACCATTCGCTCATTATCTGTCACTATTGTCTAGTCAACATGTCGTTCCTTGGTAATGGGGTGTAGTACTGTTGAATAGGATGGTTACAACAAGTGTCCTTCCGTAATGGTGTATTCCAGCCTTGATGATGCCTTTACTGCTGCCTAATGAATTGAAATTGTGCTGTCCGTGTTGTTCCTATGTGCCGTACTTCTTACCTCGCAGTATTCCTGAGATCGACTGCTTTTCATGGTTCTTCTGCCAATATGAGATCGTCTGCCACTGTGACAACCAGCATTCATAGTGAAACCGGAGTATCCTTCGCCATGAAGCGGGTAAGTTCCTTCCTGCGTGCCAACCACTTCCTGCTGTTGTCTATCGTGTGTCCGTTATGACGCCGATTGAAGGCTATCCGAGTCGTTGATGATTCCTTCTTGATAGTCTCCGCCTCCCTACTGTTCGTGTATGGGTCATTCATTGTATGCTCTGACTGTAGCAGAGGGATCCCTTATGGAAGCTACTGGTCATCTTCAATTGGGTGTAATGAAGGGTCGTTACTCGGAACCATCAAGACCAATGAGTATAGTTGGCCATCCATGTGTATCATTTGGTTGCAGGTGGCAACCCTTGCACATGATTTCACATCATCGCAGGAAGTGATTTGTCGTTATGCTCTATGTACTGTTGCCTCGTTAGTGGTCCCCTTGTTTCATTCCGCTACCCTACGTGGTCATGTGTGTGAATCACTCATGCATCCTGATTAGCGTCTTCGACCTCGGTCGCGATACAGCATGCATGAGAGGAAGGTGATACATCAATGCGGACGTGCTCGAGTCGGCACGCGGGTGGGCGGCGACGATCCTGTTCAACAAGGAGCTGAAGGCGCAGTTCGATGCGTTCTACGCGCGCCCGGACACCTTCTCGCTGGCATTGCTGGGCATCTGCAACGGTTGCCAGCTGATGGCGCAGCTGAACTTCGTGCCGTGGAAGGGCATCGAGGAGGCGAGGCAGCCGCGCTTCATCCAGAACAAGTCGGGCCGCTTCGAGTCGCGCTTCGTGAATATGCGCGTGGAGAAGTCGAACGCCATCATGCTTCAGGGCATGGAGGGCTCCACGCTGGGCGTGTGGGTGGTGCACGGCGAGGGCCGCTGCTTCTGGCCCGACGACGCGGTGAAGGAGGTGTCTGTCCAGCCAAGGCGTTGTGTTATTAGCTGTAATGTGTCTTTCTTGTGAGTTATAGCAAACAAATGACAGAGAAACAAACTCTCCAGTACTAGGCAGCCTTCTCTTGTTGACTCCATTGTTACACTTTGTAAAGCGTACAAGGTGCTCGGCCGACACATCACTCAACCGGAAACACTTCAGCCAGTTGAAGAACTCCTCCTCTTTTCGGTCTGGAAGTGAGCACGTCTTGCTGACGTTCTTCACCTCATACACGGATCGGCAGAAGGCAGTCACGAATTGGCACTCCTTGCGCTCTCTCAGCACCATCATCACATGAATGCATGGAATACCCTTCCAGTGAGTCTCGTGACAACTGCATGGACTGGTCTTGTCGTTTAGGTCGACTTTGTAGACGACCTTGCACTTCTTGTCAATGACACGGTAATAGGATCCCTGAAGTCTGCGGCTGCTTGTCCTCTCCTTCCACGTCTCCGTCCCAGCCTTCACGTCTCTTCTATCCGTAATCTCCACGCAGAAGTCCGCTCTGTAGCACTCAACGAAGTGTGCGTTGTGGATTATCTGCTCCTCTGCCCAAGGGCAAAGGACATCCACCCCGCGCTTTGTCGGCAGTGCGCGTCTGCTTGTCTTCAACAAGTGATGTCTTCTCTCCACACACTGCAGCATCCACATCAGTAACATGCGGTATCGGTTGAAGAATCCGGCGTTTCTGATGCTTCCCATGCCGAATAGGTCGCGGGTCAGCCAGCTCATGCACGATTCGACAGGGTTGGACGTTCTCTCCATAAGGTGCTCGTACTTCCACTTCCACATCCAGATGCTGTCACACTGTGTCATGTAGTCATAGACGGGAGTGGACACCTCCTATGAATCAAACCCTTCATTCATTCTCACCTCATCACCTGAATGGCGACTGGCGAATGCGATCTCAATGGCCTTTGCCTTCTTAAGCCACTTGTGGCACTCCGCCTCCGTCGTGGCGATGCAGGCCTTCCTAAAGTACTCCATCACGGAATTGAATACCTCGACGGTGTGGAGGTTCTTCAGCGAGAACTTTCCGTAGACATCCATCCATTCCCCCTGGATGTGACGCTCCAGATGAACGGCGCAGGGCACGTGCTCGCAGTGCGGAAATGCAGCGTCAACAGCCGTCTCCAAGCCCTTGCACTGGTCGCTAACGACCACCAGATCAGCGACGGTGTCGTCTCGCAGACCCGCCTTCTCAAAAAGCGAGAGGAACAGTCGCCACGAATCATCTCTCTCGGATGAAGCGAGGTAGAAGCCAAGAGGCTGAATGTGATGATTGGCATCGAGGAAGCAACCAATCATCACAACCCAACCATCCACCGAAGTACAGGCATCCAGGTAGAGTTGATGGGTGCTGTGGAAGAAGAGTTCAACCAGATTAGACAGCACGACTCCCACTCCACGAACATCCGCGTGCACCGTACCCCTTTCCTTCATAGCCACTGCATCGACGGCAATGCCGGAGGATGGAAAGGTCTCTCGTATCTTGCTGTCTACGGCATAATGAGATGCAATGAAAGTCACTGATATCCAGAACAGCCTTCACCTCTTTGCTGAATACTCCCTTGCACTTGGCACGACGCACCGTTATTCTCACCATGGACTCGGACATGCAACGCATCGCTTGGATTTGCTTGTCGGATGGAGGGGTCTGGGAGCTCTCAGCATCCTTCTTCAGCAGAGCATCCCTCTCGGCTGGCAGTAGCAGCGTGCGATTCGTGTAGGTTTTCCACAGCGGCTCAACCCAGACCTTCTTGAGACAGGAGCGTTGACGGTATGTCATGTTGATCCTTGGGTACGGGTCTTTCATGCTTTTAACCATCATTCTGATCATCTTCACGCTCTTCCTCCCCGGCCTCTTCTTCTTGATGTAGACCTTGCTCTTCTTCCATGCCTTCTCCTTCTTTGCCTTCTCCAGTCCTTCTTCCAGCGTCCTTCCTTGCTTCTTCTTCTGCTTCTCCAGATCGGCCATCAGCTTCATGAACTGCTCCTTCATCTGCTTGTTATAGGCGACTTCTGCCGGCTCGCCCTTGAACAGCGTTAGGCCCGTGCAGGGATCGTGCGAGAGTATCTCCACGCGAGACTTGAGCACCGTTCTCTGGTGCACGGGCTCCTGCTCTCGCTCCGGATACGCCGCTTCAAGCTCCCGCCACAGATCACTGCTGGCTGCCTCAGGGTTTGGGGTTTCCTACAAATCAGTAATCATGTGCGCTAGTACCCTTTTCAAGACGCTCAAACGGCTTTGATAGCGAGAGGAGACACTATCCATCTTGTCCCGGATGTGCTCTCTCGCTATCCTATTGGCCTTTTGCCACTGCTTCTGGAAGAAGGCCATCAGCCGCCCTTTCGCCTCGTCCAGGCGCTTAATGCGGTTCTTGTTTGCCAATGCCAGAGCCGCACTGGGGGGAAGATAGTACTGGGCTGAATTCGCAGTGTCCATTAAATATAGAGTAGTAATGACACCTAGTCGTGAACACCGGTACTTGTGCAAACCATGATCGGCGTAGATCCGGTACTGGAGAAAGAATGTGTTACCCAAGGGCTGGCGACACGTAAGGGTTATCCGGGTATAACCCTTCTCCTTCACCGGTTTTTCGGCATGGCAAAGCTGTTCTCGCGGAACACCCAGCGAATTGACGAACAGAATCATGTCTGCCGTCTGATCAAATCTGCACTCTCTATTCCTGGTGTTTCTGTCGGCCAGGAGAGTGAAGGCTTCAATCATTTCCTTTGACCACTTAAAGTCTATTCTTCATTTTTCCAGAGTGCTATTACACAAAGCAGGCTCGTTCATGATTCTAGTGTTAGGCGTATATAATACGGCCACAGAACCATAGAATTGGCCTTATTGCTGTTGGTTTCCACTAATCTCTTGGCATAATGGTCAAACGCCCTCGTTCTGTTATTCTGCGGCCAGCAACTGGCGCAGAGATTGAAGAGGTAATGAGGGAGATGGGAAAAATTCCATACTCTCTCGACCTCAGCTTCGAAAGGGTGAAAGGCAGTACTCTGGGCCCTGGTGAGCTTAGTGTTGTGAAGCACGCTCACTATAACTCTATCGCCCGCACCCATTCGGTGTATGGAAAGAAGGGCGGTAGTAGTGATAAGGACAATGCCCAGTGGTCACCACGTAGGTACAATAGAGAGAAGTAACGTGTAGCTTTTAAGAACATCATACTGTGGTTCCAGTATGTGTTCCGGGGAATCTACCAGGGCGACGCGAACAACATCAAGACGGCAATCTTCGGCGCGTGCTACGACACGGACGGATCGCTGACCAGGGAGGCGCAGAACGGCTACCTCCTGCCGCGAGTGGTAGCCATCGCCGCTCCTCCCGCGATTGCCGTTCCGGAGCTGGTAGTTCTGACCGAGGAGGAGCGGCAGTCCAAGTACTCCGAAATCTACCAGCTCGCCGAAGAACTGTGCCGCTCCACCGTCGTTTTGCCCGAGAAGGAGAAGGAGATCCAGGAGATGACGGAAGAGCGGCTGCGGGAGAAGCTGGTGCAGGATTTCGATTACATCCAGGAGTACCGCAGAAAGGCGTTCTACCTCCCGCTGGATCAGCGCAGAACGCTCCTGAAGTACCTGGACCTGGTGACCGACGCGCTTCTTCAGTATGCTGAAATTGAGGACGAGTGAATTGTTTGTTGCAATACATCCAACCGGTGACAGCAATGAAGCATACAACCGCCGTTTCCTACAAGTCGCATTAATGAACGCAGGGTTGGCATTTCTACTGCAGCTGTGAGCTGCCCTAACCGTAGCCGTATACAGCCCCTTCCTGTCGCATCGGTAATGCCATAGACAATAATCCAAAAGTAGTGCCTTTTTGTGTCTTTCTCACATTAGTGACTATTTCTCAAGAAACAGACTACGATAACAGTACTCACTATGATGTGCCGCTACAGGATTGATGAATACACTCCATACCATACTGTTTTGCGTGGAAGAGAGTGTATCTTTCCTCTATCTGTACTTCCTTAGAATGCTATGCTTCATCTTGATGAGCAAGTGATTCCCTATTGTTTTACAACAAAACCAGCTTCTTGATTAGTTTGCATCTGATTCTGAATGGAGAAGGATCTATCTAACGACATAGATGCGTGTATACTAATCTGTATATTACATTGTTTCTTATAGCAAAGCAGTTTGCGTTGTTGCCGCATCAAGCGGCAATTACGTCAGCGACCCTACCGCCGGCTTTATTGGTTACGTCCCATTAGTGGCATGAGGCTTCCACTTACTGTAAGAGTGGCAAACCTGAATGCACGTACAACACAACAGAACAATGATTGTGTAATCTAACAAACGCTATACTACATAGGGAAAGAAGAGAACCGATACTGTAAACCAGGAAGTGCATTCACTCCCTAACAGGAGTAATCTCTTGCAGAAAGTAACGATAGAGGTTCACACAGCACGTCCCACATTCTTGTGGAGTCAAATACACGACCTGGAAGACGATCGCGGAATGAGAAGCAGATGGTCGTTCTTTCCTTGAATACCCTACACAATTCATAGGAATGCAGTATAGACTAAGGTATAAGGCTGGTTAATGGACATCTGGATTCAGCAGTACTAGAATGAATAAGGAGTAGATTTCTGTAAAGGGCGATGGAAGAGAAGTAGACAGGACCCTAATAGAAAGACACAAGCATATCAGATTGCATTCCTAAGATACCTTAAATACAGCCGTTTATTGATCATAACTAGCAATATATAGAAGGGGAACGCAACAACTAGCTAGATAGAGTGACCGACCCTAACTTGAAATAGGGACTAGCTATTCATAGCCAGCTATGACCCAATAGGTATCAGAATATGGGTCTAATATATAGCTATAGGTTGGGTCTATATATAGCTAGATATAGGGTAGGCTATATATAGCTATAGGTTGGGCCTATATATGGCTATATATAGCCTACCCCAATATATAGCTATAAGTTGGGTCTATATATAGCTATATATAGCGAAAGTACACTTTCGTCTTTTTCTCGACAGGGAGCCCGTTGCGGATGGGTGTCCCGCAGCAAAAGTTGTTCGTCATAACAAACAGCATCCAGTAGTAGTAGCGAAACGGGGAAACGGCGACCCCCTTTTCTGGAAGGTTGTACCGGAACCCAATCTATTTCTTCAATGAATGATGCACTACCAAGAACAGTAACAGATTGGAGTTCCTACAGGAACCTGATGATGGATTAAGGCGCCGCATTTATGTTAGTGTTATTAGTTATAGTTTGTTACAACATCTCATAACAACTCGAACAATCATAGCCTTAAGACTCTTCCTTGGGCGTGAGAATAATAGGCCATAATTCTGTCAGACTCTTTATTTCTGGATCCAACGGAGAAAACTCTCGCGGAAAACAACGTAAAGAAGGAGTATTCCCCGAGAAAGAAGTTTGCGGCGGCAAAACGGGCGATGGGGGAGGCGTATTGCGATGATCAGGAATCCAACCACGAACTTCAGAAGCGTCTGAAACTCAGCAAGCAGAAGTATTATGATGCAACTAATACAATAAGCGATGGAAGGGACGACTGAGCTACTTGCTGTGTCCAGAAAAAGCCCAGTTTTGGAAAGAGATGGAAAATGAGAAGGGGGATTCCCCTTCCTACCCCGACATGCATAGATAGGGTTCCCAAATCGTCAGGTCCAAGCGGCCCTCAAGAACATCCATCTCCTACTTTTCCCCGCAGGGACCACAGCGCTTTCTCCAGCCACTTGATGTCGGTGTGTATGCACCCTACAAGCAATACCTGAGAAAGTGGCTGGATAACAGCCAGATTGTCCCCGTGCTGGAGGCTTCAAGGACGCCTTTTCCAGTGCCTTCACGAGAAAGAACATCAAGGAGGCCTGGGAGAGAACTACATTGCTTTCTGACGACCACTCCTCAATAGAAGATCAACTGCCAGTCAGCAACCCATTCCGCCGTGAATCGCGACATCGCAATTCTGGTGATGATCTCCTGTGCTGAGGTGGTTCTGAGGTGGTGGAATTATGCTTGTTCTTAACAAACAGGGCTACACATGATAGTACCCTTTTGGGCTGTCCAAAACCCTTGGTTGTGGAAATCGCTTTTTCCGGAAATCTTCTTTGCATTTTCATTTCTCGGAAACTTCCTCACTTCCGTGAGGGGTCATGCTATGGGCGGTGGTTATACACTGAGTACTACTATTCTACACTATAACTTGTGGAAAAGATGATGATGAGTGGTTTGTGGGATTTCCATGAGTGTCAAGAAGTGCTTTAATCTCGTGGACTGAGTTGATGGGTATAAGGGTTTCTATTGAGGAAGAGCCAAGAGTCTATTTTCCAACAGAATAATAATTCATTGAATAAACTAATTAAAGCCGTTGAAACACTCCTACTGTCTTTCTTCTGTGAAAGGAAGAACACTTTAAACCCTTTTCCCGTAAGAAGGGTTCCAAGTTTACCGATAGACCATAGGATTGTTGCAAGTCAGCTGCAAGGTCTCCAAAGCTACTGCCTCGGGTGATAATCAAGTGATCACACTCCTTTAGGATCATCAAGTCAACAATTGCTCGTTTGGTTGCTTGTTCCCATTGCTGCTTGTTCCCTCTTATTCCAAAAGCAGTTGCGCTATGGCCGATAGAGTATTCTTTCACACTGATGATTCTAATGTTTTGCAAGGACGCTTTGAAGTAGTCAACAACAGATGAAGAGTCTGCTGAGATAAAGAGTATTGCCTTTGAATCATTCTTTAGAGAGAGGAGTCTCTTTATCTCACTGGCCACTCCCATAACTCGAGTCATGTTCATAAAAGAACCATCCCTCGTGTTGCTCATGTTTCCACCCATCCTTATTTGAATACCAATACTGTGCTTCTCTTTAAATAACCGAGTATATGAGTTAACAACAGAGCATAATTCAAATGAGGGGTTTAGCAATAGCCTATAGAGAATACTATGTATCTCCTTCATTCTTTCATACACACCAACAGCACTTGCAGATGGGAGGAATCCAATTGACCTTAGTTTATCATCAACAAGACTAGAATGGATTCTTGTTACTGCATCATAGACTGTCATAACAGTAACATCAATGGGAGAATCGGACGGAAGAGGGATTGTAGCCTTCTGGTTCTCAAATAAGGTGTAAGGATCAAAGTGCCATTCCACTGGTTTAGCAGTAGATCCTATGGATAATAGAACAACCGGGTTGTACGATAGATTGGCTCTCCAGTGTTAGGGAATGGATTGAACAGGTATGTGCGCATATAGTCCTCAAACGTTTCCACTAACTGTCACTCCACTTATACAAGCAGACTCTTAAAGGCAGTGTCGAACAACGCAACTAATAGCATCGATGTGCACAAACCTCGAATGGCATTTCCAAAGCCACCGCCATGAAACTGTTTATAGACCACAACTGCCATTGAGTCGTTAAGGCGCGCTTGACGATCATATAGGGATAATAGCCAGGTATTCAATCTTTTTTGCCTTTCTACATCAACGGTGATGTATGATGAGGTAGTATCCACTGTTTTGTCAAAGCTGCTGCGAGGAGGAGTAATTGAGCATTCTGCTGTTATGCTAGGAGCAGATGATAATTGCGTAAAAACAATCAAAAAGAACTGAAGGAGAAGGAGAACACTGAAGAAGAGCATTTCAATTCAACACACTAGGATTTTACTGAAACAAGACAAATCTATAGGGTTAATTCTATCAGTGCATAATGAAACGTCTCACACTAATACCATAGCAGAATTAATGATCTTCTCTTCCTTGAATGGAATGAGCATCCTCATCCTGTTCATCCTGTTCACCCTTGTTTTCTACTATGACTATTCTCTCTATCCAAATGTCACTACTGTCATCGATTCCACATCTCTGTTCCTACCAGCTCCCTTTCTCATTCGTAGTGTCTATCCGCCCAAAAGAATCAACTATTGGAAGGCAAATCAGTATGCTTACGCTTCATTTCATGGTTCTCTTCCAGATGATGAGATTACTCAGTGTAATGACATTTGTGGTTCCGTAATACCCTTTTCTGCTTATCTTATTCCTGGTGCGCAGGGAGTATGGAGTGCTGTGATGGAGTCTACAATACGCTTCTCCCCTTCAGACTCACTGTGAAAAACAAAGCGTTGAAGGCCGTTATGAATGAGAAGCAAATCTTCACTGCCATGACCAAATACAAATCATGGCAGCGACCTGTTGCTTCTTGCTCAAATGCAAATGGTGAATGACAAGCAAGTGATTCATGCATAGAATTAGCCAACTACTTCAAAAGGAACAAGGACTCACTCTTTGTGGACTGTGTGAAGAAGGGAGGCTATTCCTATTGCCAACAGTACTATACGTTCGTTTTCAATTCCACCAGTCTACAATGTCAGCCGTTTAAGAGACAACCCTGTCCTGTTCTTATCTCTCTTCTCATTTCATAGACATTCATTACGAGGGTTATACTGGAACGACTCTCTCCACCCAACTCTCGTAGTGCCTTCACTCGTGAAACAACGAATAGACTCAACCGCTTCGACCGTCTTCCATTCATGCTAGACCGATGGAGAGGAATGGTGAGTATCGGCGTGTTTATCACGGAGAAGGAGATTGACACCCTCTCCCATCTCCTCTTCCGATTCATTTCAAAACCGAGAATCGTGTATGCCATCTATGTCCAGAAGGACACTACAAAGGAGAATACTCCGTTGTACACCTATCCCAATGGCACTGTGTTGTACTATCCACAGGGAATGTACCCTTTGAATGTGTTACGAGACCTGTCCATTGAGAGCATTTCCACCACTCACTTCTTGTTGATCGATGCAGACATCTTCTTGTCTCGATCCATGAAGAAGAGCATTGATGGATACAGGGACTTGCTGAGCAATCATCGAAACACGCTTGTCATGCCTCTCTTCGACTATCTCAACCACACTCATTTGGATCGTTGTTTTGCAGAAGGATTGTGTGATGAACTGTATTGTTTTACGAAAGAAGGTGAGGACTAGGTGGAAAGCCGTGCCTGAAGGCAAGGATGATTTGGTGAAGCGTGTGCGAAGTGGTGAGTTGAAAACCATCAGCAATCCCTATCACGTCACTCTACCTTCCGTGACTCATGACTAGACTGTGACAAACATCACCACATGGCTTACAACCAAGGAACTAGTGCAGAATGTGACCATGTACTTCTACATGGAGCCGTATGGAGTATTCCGACGCTCTGCTGCCAATCCTCTATTCCACCCCTATTTCTATGACTATGCAGGTGATAGGCAGGACTTCTACAGTCGCATGATTGCCATGAATTGTGAGCAATTACAAGAAGGATGAGGAATAGACAACACATCGTACGTGTTCGTGAATGACTTCGGTTTCAACATTCCTCACAAGAAGACCAACACTTCCATGCTTTTCCGACGCACCTGGAAGACCCATCCCATGTTGAGGCAGTACTGGTCCTTCATGTCTGTGTATATGGGAACAAAGGGTGGATACAAACTGAGTTACAAGGATTTGTGATTAGTTTGTTGAACAATCATATCACTTCTTCTGAGGAAGACACAACAAGATTCGACTCTCATCCTTCTCGTTGTAACGCATATCATATAGCAGTCTTCTGTACAGCCAATACAAGCCATTCTCTCCCTTTCTCAATCCATCCATGTAGCGGTGGGCATAGTTGGATCTAGTCATTCAATTCACTCCCCAAGAATACGATGGATGAGGCATATCCTCAGCAAAAGCGTGAGAAAGCACATTGAACTCATAGCCTCTGTAACGAAGATGCTCAATCCACTGCACCTTGTTGCAACCATAGTTGATGAAGCGCTCATCGAAGAGAGGCATATGACTCGTTCTCTTCAGCATGCAGTAGGGCTCCAAGTACTTCTCTCTGAAGCAGGGAACGGGAGTGTAAGGCACATTCTTGGGGATTGTTGTCCAGTTGGCTGGAAGATAGTTCTAGACGAAAAACAATAATGATAGGGTACATGTGTTTTGGTGTAGGGTCTGAAGAACTCGCACCGATTCTTGTTCAAACAATCCACCAGTTCTTCTCTGGTCTGGGGATAGAGAGTGAGTGCTCTATTTCTGAGTCAGGAAGAAAAGAGAGACTTCTCCACACAAGGCTTCAATCCAGTGCAGTTCTCTGGATTCAGAACGGATTCAGCAAGAGAGAATGCGGGAATGATCATGACGTTGTAAGGGTTCTCGAAATAGGATTGAGGAAGACTCAGAAGAGTGGAGTACACCATCTCTAGTCATCACTTCCCTTGATTAAACTCACTGGCTGGCCACATGTCCATATCAAACACCACAAAGTGACTCGTGACGATGTTCTCGATGGCGATGTTTCTCAATCGGTTCAGAGGATACACGATTTGAGGAATACACTTCATATGGCCCTCCACCAAGTGATACACACAATCGGGATTGTTGCTCACTCCAGTCGTGTACAGAGCCAGTCGCAATCGGTTGGGGAAGCGACTCTGGCGAATGAATCGTTCCACCTCTGCTGACTCGTTCTTTTGAGCCATGATGGTGATACTGATGGGTCTATAGTTCATCATCCATGCAGAATCGAAACCCCTGCCATCTCTTCAACATGTGATTGAAATAGAAGAGTCTCTCCTTCCTATGTGTGAGAAACCAAGTGAAACAGAACGTTGTTTGAGAGATGATGGAGATGTCATAATGGTCATAGGAGAGGAGTTCAATCTTTCTTCGGCTCGTTGCCTCCAATGTGGATCCAACGAAGTATTTCAATGTGTAGTCTTGTCTGAAGTCATACTCACCCTTCTTTGCCATATGCTCCGCATCATAGGTAATAGGAAAGAGATCATTGAACTTTGTTCTGGGCTCTGTTTTGAAGGGGAGACGAGTGAATGTCTCCACAGCGGGCTTCATAGGATACTTGATGTTGAGAATGGGCTCTTCATCATTCATCGTATTCATTTGGGAGGAACGCGAGGGAGGAACCGTTTTGTCATATTGCAACGTACCATAGATGGCTTTGCCCACTCCATCCTTCTTGCTGTACTGAACGAAGTGAAAATGGATGAGAATCATCAGCAGAAGAGCAGCGTTCCAATAGTTGATCTGAATCATGTTAAACACTATTTGCTCAAGAATTCATTAACAATCATGCGAATTCTGTTTCGACTCTTTTCCCTCCTTCTTCCCTTTCTCGTCTTTTCCATGGAGTGGAGAACAAATCAAATCAGAAGAGATGTTCCCTCCAAGATGAGGAGTCCATTTCGACATAGTGTCAAACCCACAACGAAGAAGATCTTTCCCAATTCTATCTATTATCCATGGAATGATGGAGTGGGTGAGCGTGGAATGATGGATTGAGGAGTAGACTATGACCGATTGTGCCGCATCATCCTGAAGCGAGTGAACTCTTCCTCCTATGAGTACACCATTCTGAATGATGGATTGTGGGGAGGATTGGGTCACAAGCATGTGTCGCTGATTGTGAGCATCACCTATGCGATTGTGTTGAAACGCAACTTCAGAAGTGTGTTTCTTCCCTCTCCCTAATGAATTAGTCCATATGAAGCCAGTGTATTGGAACAATGTGAATTCCTGTCTCAAGAAGCTACGATATGATGGACGTTGTCTTCTATTCCTTCTCTCAGGAATAGCCGTGTCTCACATGAAACGCTGTGGCATTCGAGACAAGTGTGTAGATGGACCCAAGGACAACATCTACTTCCTCGAAAAGCGCGATCTGCTCATTCAAGACTATCGCATCTACCCCACGGAGGAACAGAAGGAGGCAATCGTGAGAACCCTTCGCTCCATCCGTTTCTTGAAGATGTACGAGGGGTGGGATGATTACTATCGTTACATGCTGCGACTCTTCATGAATCCATCGAAGGAGTTGATGGAAGTGATTCTGAATGAGCGAAAGGCATTAGGTCCAGCGGAATACCAAATCGGAGCCCACATTCGGTGTGGAGGTGTGTTGGCAGATGTGAATGAGGAGACAGCGATGGTAACTCCCGAAATCCTGAAGGAAGTACCTGCCATGATTCAAGGATTGATAGACAAATCGACCATTCCAAAAGACAAGTTGTATGTGTATCTCTCCACCGACTCTTCCATTGCCGCTGAGACAATCAAGAAGGCTCTCGCTCCCATTCCCGTGAAAGTGACAAATGTGATGAAGAGAGGACACACAGAAACGGCTTTAGTGGATGACAATGCGTTGAAACGATCCATGTTGGAGATCATTCTAGGTGCAGAATCCCAGTCCTTGCTAGTTTCATCGGCAAGTGGTTTCAGTCGAGTGATGATGTGGATGGATGACACGAAAGAGGTGGAGAAGATCAAAGCACCCTACGTCTACTTGAAGGATGTGAATTATGGAAAGAGGAATAAATGAATTACGTAACTCTGTTTATTGGAATCAGTTTTCCTTTGTTATGATCCTAATCTATCTTCTTACACTGTACCTCTTCGTTCTTTCTGTAATCGCTGGTACAAATGAGGAAGAGGGATTTGGTGTGAAATCAAGTGTGAAGCTGTACAGGAGACAACAGATAACGTACCCCCTTGTGAAAGAAGCATCACATCATAGGCACATGAAAAGTCGACGCAATCGCAACTCCTTCTTCCATGTGGACGGATACTCCTATGTGAAGAACAAGTTTGCCAAGAAGTACGGCAGCTCATTTCATTTCTGGAAGACGAACATTACTTCCTATCCAACCATCAATTATGGAGAGCCTGTTCGGATCCTTCAAAAGCCCAACCTTGCTCATCTGCCACAGTTGGATTTCTTGACGCTTATGTTAACGCGTCCCTGTGATCCGTTTCTTCGTCAGGTTGTGAGATACAACACGAGAGAAACACAGCATGAGCATGGTTTTCATATTGTGTTTGTGTTAGCTTCATCCTACAATGCAACTTGCAATGAGATGATCGATACAGAGAACAAGAAGTATGGGGACATTCTCCAGTTCAATCATCCCGATGGTTATCACTTCATCACACTCTCCGTGTTTTATGCGTTTCAGTATATTCAGAAGCTCCATCTCCCCATCAAGTACATTGCCAAGACCGATTCTGACTGTGTGGTGAATTATGGATTGCTCCAACGACGAATAGCGGCATTGGATGTGGCGCGGCAGAACGAGCTGTACATGGGAAGATGCTGGTTCAACATCACCTACAACTACAAGAGGAACTTCACAAAGGACTATGTTCCGAAGGCTCTGCTGAGAGACAGGACGTTTGTTCCCTATTTCGCAGCTGGAGGATGCTATGTGATCAGTTATCACATTCTTCCTCGTTTATTGCTTGCCATTCAGCACTTGCCCTTCATTGCTCATAACGAGGATATGAACGTGGGCAAAGGAATGGTGATGTTGGGAATCCCTTGCATGGGAGATGAAGAGTGGTGGATTGCAAGACACGGATGTGATAATAAGACGGAGTGTTTGAAGTACGTGGTGATGCATCCGGAAGTGAGTAAAGAAGAAATCATCCGTTTTTATACCTATTTGAAATGACCTGCTTTGTTTGACAAATCATACTATGATTCGCCTCTTTAGCGTTGCCTTGATAATTGCTATTGCCTTCAATCCATTCCTGTCACTGAATGCTCATTCAACGTAGTTCTCATTGTGATGTGTTACGGAGAGAGTCGATTGTTCACTTCATCTTCTGACCCGACCCTTTGTGATTGATACACAACTCCATTATCCCTTGTACAAGTTGCCAGCGAATGCTTCAATAAACCATGAATTGATGGTATGGCCAATGAGGAGGCTTTCCGCGTTCTCTGTACCCATGCTACAACCTGAGAAAGAGAATGGAGTAGTCTTTCATGTTTACAGCAGAGATCGGTGTAGGAACAAGAACAACTACATGACTCAAGTGGAGGGTAATGCGCAATTCATAAAGAAGAAGGATCCAAGTGTAGGTTCTGTGTCATTCTCTGATGTGTAGGCAAACATCGCGCTTATCACCAACTGCAATGTCCCTCTCTCCACCGCTCAGTACTTGTCAGTGATTGTTCCCGTTGCTCCTGAAGACGTGGTAGACACTTCAGAAAAGCAGTGGTTAACAAGGGTTCTTTACAATGCCTATCTTCCATTCAACTACAGTTTCATTCTCGACACGCATGTGTTCCCTTGTTACAATGATTCCTATTCACGTATCTTCTCACTGTTCAAGGAATCAGATGTTGATGTGTCTGCTTCGTGTCGAGTGGGTGGTGTTGTTCTCGTTTTTGGAGCGGCTGTTCTTTCAAAGTGGGGAGAAGCCAGTCATGAGTATTGGAAGAATGTGTACAAATGGATGTTGGAGAGGATGTGGTTTGATGACCAGAGACCCATGCTGATCTATTCCAAGAACACTTCCTTCTGGAAGTATCGATGGTTGAGCAGTAACTGGATATGGGCGTCTCATGGCATTGAAAAGAAGGGTATCTTCTCAGGTCCTTCCAAGTGTTATAGGAGTTCTGTGATTGTGACAGGACCTGTGATGTGGATCCATGGAGGTCCTGGAGAGTGTGTCCTAATGAATGGTCAGAATAATAGTATCGCCTTCAAGAAGAGAGTGTATTTCTTGAGTGGCGAGTGTGAGATGAAGAAGAATGGTCCAATGGTGGTGTTCACGAAGGAGCAGTTGGATGAGTTAGTATCACCGCAGAAGCCACCACTGCTGAATTGGAACATAACAAGAGATGCAGCATCCTTGTTTTGGGAGTATTGGGTGTGTTTGTTTCAAATCTGTACTAATCGGGACACAATCCCATATTTGTCTTTCAGCATGCCCTATTCGACCCTGCTTGTTCTCTGCTTCTATGTTTTGTGCTCCTATCAAGTCTCCAGTCACATTGATTGGCATCGTGCTTCCATGAAGAAGTGAGGTAAGAATCAAATGACTGATGCTTAGTAATGTGATGTGCCGACAGACGAAGAAGATTCATGTGCAACAGAAGCCAGTACAAACACTTTCTGTTGAAGATAGTGAGATGAAAAGGGCGGACATTTCATGTAGTGATGCATCTATTATTTCTCCTTCTTTACTTGTAGGCCTATGGAAGAATCAACTGCTATGATTACTACTATGAGTTGCATACTCATTACCTCATTGAGCTTACTCATAACAAACGCATTGGTATTGTCAATGAGAAACGACTCTTCCATTCATTAGTACCAAATGTGGAGAGAATGAGTAGTCATTGTTCATCAGTTGATGGTATTCCTGAAAACGGGGTGTGAACAAATAGAAATCGTTACATTCTTCACAAATCATAAGGAATCTCTCCTGTACATTTGTGATGGAGATGAAGAATACTCGTATTGCCAGGACTACTATCTCATGCAAATCAAGATGAATGATCTGCGTTGCGTTTGTTTTGAGCCAGCACCCTGTCGTGTTTTTCATTTCCATTCATTCACAGATGTGCATAATGTTAGTTACAGTGGAGTTACTCTCGTGAACCACTTGACGTAATCCCCTGCTCTTCTTTTCATTCTAGTTATGACAGAAGACAGATTCTTCCCATTCTGATGAAGAGATGGAGAGGACCTATCAGTACTGTTCTCTTCATTGAAGAAGACCAGTTGAGAGATGTGGCTGCTTTCATTCTTCAGCAGAAACGAACCAACGTCATCTATTCACTCTACATCCGTCACACTTCCTCTTCAAACATCCCTTATGTTGCAAGAAAGGGAAAGAGAGTGTACTATGTGAATGGCATCTATCCAACGAACACTCTTCGCAACATTGGAATTGAGAGCATTCTCACTTCTCACTACTTGCTTTTGAACATCGACACTATTCCATCCATCAACATCTATGATTCGATACTCGAGAATACGAGGTTGCTTCAAAACCATAAGAATGTGTTGTTGTTGCCGGTCTTCTATTCATCGAGGAGAGTGTCACAGATGGTGAAAGTGATGAAGAACTACGAGGAATTGTGTTTTCTTACTGTGTTTCTGAAGAGTAGGGTGAAACTAATTCCATCAACGAAGGCAGAATTGCTTAAGGAAGGAGAATTGCGATTGTATTCTTCCCACCAGAGTGATGTGATTGTGTTTCGCGGGAATGAGTCATAGTACATTCAAGAAATGGATGATTGGATGAGAGAGAAAGGAAAGAGCGCATACGAAACACAAATGACGAAACTGATTGAACCGTATGGAATGTATTTGAAACTAACCAATAGGAATGGAGTGTTTAGGAGATCCGTAATGAACCCCCTTTTCAATTCGCTGTTCATTAATGAATGCCGAAATGACTATTACTTCATGTGGAGGTTGCAGAATGATGGTTGCTGAGAAATGATGGTTTGAATCGTAGGATACTCCTTTTCTACTCTTCCACAGTCGTTTGGTGTGACGCTGTCACTTCCCACATTCACAACCAAGAACAATGAAGAGGAGGAGCAGGAGTTGCTTTCATTGTACACTTATCTCATTAATCTGTATTAAACCCTGTTTAAACGCAAACAGTATAACCAACAACTCTATTACTATTGCATTCTTTTGTTGTTGATTATGCGGCTGCTCTTTATTTATCTCTATTCTGTGCTTTTTCTCTATTTGCATGCAATGGACAAATCGTTGGATGCTATACAGACTCCTCTTGCTATGAAGGAACCTCTTTTCACAACGATTAGAGGTAGCAGCAAAACGAATCCGACTCTAGTTGTATTTCATCATTGCAGATCCGGCTTTGCGAATAACATGGTGGGTGTTGTCACGAGCTACGTTCTTTCAGTGTTGCTGGATGGTGCTTTGTTCTGTACCGGGTATTGAATGTTATTCATGTATAGTAGAGCCGGATTATCAATACAATGATCTACTGTCCATAAACAACATGAAGGGAAGCAGAATCAACAGAAGAAGAATAGTCCCTCTGATCCACTCATAAGTAGGGTTATCCATTTCGCATTTTACGATGAATCACACAGAATGCAACCAGCTTCAACCAAATTGCCAGATCATTCATGTTCGTGCCTATAACCCTAGTTACTACTCCTATGTCATTTCAAAGAGGGAGTGGTTTGATGTATTGACCGGACTAGGCCTATTAGAATCAAATGATTGGGAATTGACGCAGAGCATTCGTGGTTTCAAGCTTATGTCTATCATTCTTTGCAAGTACTTTCGCTTTAACCCAAAGCTTGAGAGTGAAGTGAACAGCATGCTTCAGGCGTACAACAAGGAGAATCTGATTGGTATTCATTTGAGAATGAGTGACAGTTCTTCCGACTTTAAGGAAGCATATATATCGGAGCACTTCATTTTTGAAGAAGATGCATTGTCTGTATTGCGTTGCAAGTATATCAACCACTCTCACAATCCGGTATTGTACGTGGCTTCTGATTCGACTTCCATTAAGAAGGAGATTGCAAAGCAATCAAATGTGACTGTAATAACGAGTAATATGAAGTCACTTCATACTGGTCATAATATGGAACAGAATCAACGCAATGAAGCATTACGTGCTGTTGTTCTTGATATTATCGCTTTGTCAAAGTGCAAAACGCTAATTGTAACAAAAGGGAGTTCATTGTCTTATATTGCAGCTGCTTTCCAAGGAAGTGTTCCCTATTACATTTCAAGAAACACATCGTGCTATTTCCCGAAAGAGTTAACTACTCTTGTTCCAAGAGCATGGAGTTAATAGATGCATTAGTGATGTTTGTTATGATGCACTATACTAATCCAAAACCTTATAACGACAGACTGCATCAAAGAAGAGTATGGATCTCAAAGTGAGATGCTTGATTAAGCTGCAGCGTTTCAGCGAGAAGAAGTGTGATAGGGTGTTTCAAGTGGAGGTGGTAACATCCGGAAGAGTTTTGATTGGTACACACAGATGGCTGAGGATGATATACTCTCCGTTCCATCCCCTCACCTACTTAAAGCGGTAATGAACCAAGTGTGTAACGTGACAGAGTGTTTTGTATCAAACAGCTCAACTCTGTACAACCATAGCATCAGCTGCACTGTAGATCACTACCACACGGAGTGCTTCTTGACTCGCCTCACACACCAATCTCTCGCTAACACCACCTCCTCTCCTCATCAACCCTCGAGAAATGAACCCCGCCGTGTCCCTAACCTTCTTCCTCTCCACCTTCATCCTTTCTCCTCACTTCAACTCCCAACCACTAGTTATGGCTCATTTCTTAACCCTCCTTGAAGATATACACCACACCACAGCCTTTAACGCTCCACACCTTCCACAGGTTTCAGAGGATGCTGTTGCACCCTACTACCACATCTGGAACCTCTGAAACGGTGTGGACCGATTTCGGTTGGGATTGCCCTCATTCACCACCCAGTTGACAATGTGCTGAAAGCACTCAAAGGTCATTTTGATTATCCTGCCAAACTCCATGGGATCGCGATCCAGACCAAGTTTGCGACCCATGTCAGGTGGATCGTTCTGCCATTTCCACACTTCTCTCCTGCGATCGTTCTTGTCGATGAACATGGAGAGGAAGGGAATGACGTGCTTTCCCCGACTGTTCGGAATCTATCGATAGATGAGTGTTTGTTCAACAAAAGGACTATTGTACAAAGAATGGACAACCTAATGAGCTGATTCTCAGTAAAGCCGAGTTTGGACCAAAAAACAAATAGGGCAAATGGGACTGTTGAAGACCCTAACAACTTCCCATTTCTATTCGGTTTTTGGATTACTACTAATCTGTCACTCATCACTTTTTTTCTCAGAATTATGCACAGAATAGTTCTAATCGTAATGTTAGTAGTTTCTTTCTTTGTTCCTGTTCCTTAACTAATTAATCATAGTCTCGGCTCCCTGTTGTATACAATGACACCTATTCTACAGCGTTTCAAGTTATGAATACTAGACACGAGTACAGTGTTGTCTTCATTGCAACGGAAGACTGGTTTAACAGTGACATTGAAAGAAGACTGCTCGTGTTTCGTTCTCTCATGGATGTGTACATACAGGAATTCAATGTGCATTGCTTATTCTATACCAGAAACAATACAATTGCAGCGATGTTCAACAGAACTGGGTATAGTATAAGTATGAATTATCAGTGCAATCCGTATGGAGTGCCATATATCAATTCACTTCTTCAGGGTGCAAAGCACTTCAATGCTAGTTACTATGCTTATGTCAATTCTGATATTCTAATTGACCCAGAAATGTTCAGTGTTCTTTCGTTTATGCAGAGAGAAATGAAGAAAGGGTCAGTTCCTGTTGCACACGAAATAGCGGGTAGAGTCACTCAATTCGATCAAAATCATAAGCCATTCATGTTCACTAATCTGCCACAAATCGCAAACTTTTATAACACATACAATATGAGATTCAGTGCACTTAGGAGTGAAAATAGTGCGGTGAGGGGAGTCTTGCTTCATTATATGTAGGACTATTTCTTCCTATCACGCAGTGCTTTTAATTACATATGCGAATTGGATGCTGAAATTGTGGTTGGTAGAGTGAAAGTCGACAACTATATCATGGGTGTATGTCATAATGCAAAAGCAAACTGTACTCTATATGATAGTACGTTTGTGACAAAGAGCATTCATTATGATGCACAGACCCATGTGAATCGAGTGAAGAGCCATTCAGATGAGGATAACATATGGAATAATATCGTCATGGATAAGAAGAAACTCATTTGGGGTAGCTTATGCTACGGAAATCCCTACATGATTATGAAATGGAATAATCGCTACTTGTTTCACAGAAGAACCGGCCCGTGTGAACCTGTTCCATTGTTTGCATTCTTATCAAACCGTGCCATAAACAATACGATCCTAATGATGATGGTTGATTATGGTTTTCTTGATCTTTGGAGGAATTCTTACATTGTTGGCAATCTCTCTCAATACAGGAATCTCGTAGTTTTCTGCTTGGATGAGCAGTCATATAAGGAAGTGTTATTCATTCATCGTCATTCTTAGGCTCTTCAATTCCAATATCCAGTGTACCTCTATTCAATGGGAAAAGTGGACGGGTCTTTTGCTAATTATGATTCAACCCTTTACAACAAGAAAATGGAATTAAAGCTAACGCTAATCAAAGCAGTGTTATCCTATGGCTTTAGTCTTCTCTACATGGATTCAGACGTTATTCTTCTCAAAGATCCATTCCCCTACTTGCAGAGCATCACCGGATATGATCTTCTTGCACAGAAGGATGTGACTGTCTGCAATGGATTTATGTATATCAGACCCACCAATCAAAGCATTGCCGCAATAACAAGGGCCTATGAAATCATTCAGCAGTCGGATATAGATGATCAAAAGGCGCTCAATACAGCCTTGAAGGAACTGCCATTGTCCTTACTGCTCCTACCTACTCGTTTCTTTCCAAGTGGAGGCGATTTCTTCAATAGATATCAATACTACTGGGATAAAACAGGTAGGTTTGACTTATCAACTATGATTGTAGACAATGACTACTACATCTTTCATAACAACTATATTCGAGGCCGGTTTGGAAAGGAGCTTCGTTTAAAAGAAATGAAGCTATACACTTTGAATGTGGATGGTGAGTACAGTGCAATGAGAAAGTACTTAACGGTGGAACGAATAAATACCAGTATTAGCAGTGAAAACAGATTATGAATAGGTCAGATTCGGCAAGAGCTTCTTTCTCTGTCCCATATCGCGAATGCTCTCAATCGCACACTCGTGCTCCCTCCTCTTCCCTGTCCAAACAGACAATGGCAATACTGCAATCTATGCTCCTTTGATGAATATGACTGCTTTATGAGGGAAATAGACTCCTTCGTCAATCCCGTGAAAGAATCTCTTTTCTTTACTAATGAGTATGTTCCTGATAGTATCGTAAAAGAGAATCTCAGGAATCCTATATACACTTTTGATAAGAGATGCGAGAACCACACAACCTATACAAGTGAGTTTCCTGCATCCAAAGATAACACAAATCCGTTACAGTGTGTACTATGTGTTACAAACAAAACGTCATGCATTCTTGAGAAGGGAAGAGAAGCACAGTCCTATGTTCTAAAGCTGTTTAGTATTGATTCGTGTGTTTGCTTCAACCCACTATGATGCGATGCGAATCACAATCAACATGCATATAACCAAAGCATCAATAGAAAGGAAGTGAGGTGGGTTTTAGTACAAACAGTTAACACAAAACCCTCTAGGCTTGTTTCTTCCGAAGGGCCCGCACCCTTCGCCCATACGCCTCGTGCCCGAGTAAACGCCCATGAAAAACCCCAAGTTTGCCTTACACGGGCTCGCGCCCTCTCCCATTGACCGGGCTTGCGCCCTCCTCCCTCGAGGTAAAAAACACGTTAGGGTAGTAACGCCCTTGTCACGCTGAGTAACCTCGGGCTGCCGCCTAAAGGAATACTGCCTGTGACAGCGAGTACCCCGTGGGCCTGCCGCCGGTTCCACAGTCCTGCCCCGCAGTCCTGCCAACTACCCGACCCACAGCGGATCGTACGGCATGAGTACCATTCCCTCCCGTCTGCCATAGTGCGGTTCGTGGTCTCGCCCCAAGCCAAGACCAACAGGCATCCCAAAAAACACCATTTCTGGTGAAACAGAAACGAGAAGGAAAGGATATGGATGAAGTGAAAACACATTAGCACTTGCAGTTCACAGTAGTGACATAGAACCAATGCCTTTATACGCAGAACAAACAATGGATGAGTACTTCTCCAACTCCCTCCTTCCATGAGCGAACTGACACACTCTTCCATACTTGCAGGTTCCAGTAGACATGTAGTTGCGACATGGTTGCGTCTTGTAGAGATTGCTCTTTGCCACAGGAGGCAGAACCTTCTTTCCTTTGATCATGGGTTTCGTTAGCTTCCCATTCAATAAAGCATCCATCTCCTACTGTTCCCTGCAGGGACCACAGCGCTTCTCCAGCCACTTGATGTCGGTGTGTATGCACCCTACAAGCAATTCCTCAGAAAGTGTATGGATACCAGCCAGATTGTTTCCGTGCTGGAGGCTTCAAGGGACGCCTTTTCCAGTGCCTTCACGAGAAAGAACATCAAGAAGGCCTAGAAGGAAACTACCTTGTTTTCTAAAAACCACTCCTCAATAGAAGATCCACTGCCAGCCAGCAACCCATTCCGCCGTCAATCGCAATTCTGGTGATGATCTCCTGTGCTGAGGTGGCTTTGAGATCGTGAAATGATGTTTGTTCCTAACAAACAGGGCTAAATAGGATAATACCCTTTTGGGCTGCCCAAAACCCTTCCTTGTGGAAATCGCGTTTTCCGGAATTCTTCTTTGCATTTTCATTTCTCGGAAACTTCCTCAGTTCGGGGAGGGGTCATGCAATGGGCGGTGGTTCTATAATGTGTACTACCATTCTACAATATTACTGTTGGAAAATGCGGGGTTCATTTTTGGGTTTTTCTAAGTGTTGTTTAGGACTGTGTCCAACAAATAGAGAGAGTATTGTCTGGGGTAATGCATCAATTCAGCACAATCGGAGGTAACTTAGGGCATACACCATATTCATCCAAGTCACGAAGAGTAATTAAATCACTAATGCGAATAACACGGCTGAGAATTGCATAATCCGAGACATTACAACTACCATCAAGTACCAGTACAAAACGCTACTCCATTATAATACTCGGGATAGTCTCAAGAGAACTACCCATACAGAAATCCCCCCTAATAATGCTGAAATAGATGAATGAGTCTCCAAGTACTTCCTTCGCTGTTATCTCCTCAAAGCCATCATGATGAAGAAACAGAAACCTATGTTTTATTCACTGAACTGAAGTACTTAGCATCATCTTTGATTGTTCTTCTTTCTAACAACGGGTGATTATCATCAATGACTCGCAAACTCAACTCTGTGTTTCTACACTATTACACTATTCAGTTGCTCACTCATCAAAGAACAGATTCTTCCCTTGAAATGGATTCTCTATCAGAGAAGACAACACATTCAAAAAACTATGGCATCAAAAGCCTTACGCATAAAAAACGTATAATTCTCCAGTAGCGTATCACAGATAAATCCAATCTTCACATTACTGTCATAATGCTGGGCGGTTCTTATCATGCAAGTAATAAGAGTCTCCGTCGCCTTGGTAGTGAAAGAAACATCCTCCTCTGGGTAAAGACAAACCACAGGAATAGCCATTCCTTTCGCTGTGATCCCCACGTCAGCCAAATCACATAGCAGTTTGTCATCAACAACATGAAGGGAAGTGTACAGGAATGAAACATCCTTCTTTCCCTCCTCCCTGTAGTACACATCAAAGAGAAGCATGCATGAACCAGGGCAATAACGCGTTGGAATGGGACGCACAACAAGAATACTATATGTAAAAGACAATCAATATAACTAACGGATGAACGATAGTATTCTCTTTCTTGAGACTATCAACAGCTGGCGTAATGAATACACGAGCATTTTCCTGGCCATACTTCTCTCGAAGAAATCCCTCAATGGTTTCCTTTTCGTCATTCTCCATATAGCAAAACACATGAAGACAGTTGGCTGTCATTTCAATCACCTCTGTTTTACTATTCACATAAATCCCTTGATATTGGAGAGCTTCCTCTTTATCCGTCTTTTTCATCACTCCTATCGCATCGTAAACGGTTTTCATGCCTTTGGTTAATAAATAGATCAAGAGATATACAAAGAAGTGTCGTAGAATTACACATACCCAGTAGGTTATCACCAGTAACATCAGTAACAAAGACAAGAGAATCATGCTTCCCTGCAGTATTGATACGGATTTTCTCACACTAGTCTGAAACAGAGCCATAATGCTTACACGGCTGAGATTGCCCTCATGATCTATTCATCAGCAAGCCCAAAAACCACATACCCTCCCAGATAAACTGCTTCGTGTTAGTCGTATCAGCATTGGCCGCTGACAAAACGCAATCGCTGTTATTATTGCAACTCATTATATTGACTCAACAATAAAGAAAAAGTGAGAACTGACTGGATGTGGAGTTTCCTTCTTCATTGCAACT
>JBBPEF010000094.1:0-119428 GCA_039096365.1 Blastocystis sp. JDR
CCAAGAGAATCAACTGCTTCACAATCACATTGAAGAACTGATCGTGCGAGATAACAGTTGCAATGGAATTGAATGGACTGCTCTCGATTTGTCTTTCATATCCCATTTGCGCTTGTTCGCAGTGGGGGATGATTGTTTTAAGTTTGTGGAAGAAGTGAAGTTGATTGACTTATCCAAGTTGGAGTGTGTGGTGATTGGAGAGAATAGCTTCACGAAGGAGAAGTATGATTATCGTTATGATCCAAATCGTCATTTCTATTTGAAGAATTGTGAGAGAGTGAGAGAACTGAAGATCGGCTATCATTCCTTCTCTGATTATTCCGTGTGTGAGATTGATAGTGTGCCTTCTTTGAGAGTGATTGATATTGGAGGATTGTGTGGAAATAGTTTCAGCTTTTATTATGCTTCATTGGAATTGAAGAGTGATTGTGAAAGAATGAAGTGATGAATAGACATGCCCAGTTTGAAATCACTTGTATTTGGTGATAATGTATTCAGTGATTGTTCTCGTGTTGTGTTTGAGAGTGAATGGCTTGAAGAGAGAATGACGAATAGACTTGCCTGAATTGACTTCCATTCGACTTGGTGATGGTGCACTCCGTTTCAGTGGTAGATCAAGTGAATTGATTATGCGAAGTGGTGATGATGAAATGAACTGATGAATAGACTTGCCTAAACTCACAACCCTCACTGCTGAAGGGGATTACAGTGGCACATTCGAGAATCCTCGTTCCATCACTCTAGAGGGTACTTCTCATCACTCTATCCTCACAAACAGACATGCCCTCTCTCACCACTGTTACTTTCCGTCATGCATTTGAATGCAGAAGAACCGTTCATATCAAGAGTGTTTCTCTTTCCTCCCCCTCATTCCTAGACATCACTCCCGCTCTCCAACAGTACCTCTCCTTTCCTCTTTCCTTCACACACTCTTCATCTTCAAATCCATACGCGTCCACAACAAACACAACCGCAACCACTCTCCTTCACCTCCCCCTTCTCCATCACGCAAATCCGGTCCGCGTCCATCACCGTGTTCAGTCGATGTGCGATGGTCAGACACGTGCACTGGCTGAACTCGCGCCGAATCACCTCCTGCAGCATCGCGTCCGTCCCGTTGTCCAGCGAGCTCGTCGCCTCGTCCATCAGCAGAATCTTCGGCTTGCGCAGCAACGCGCGGATCACGCAGATCAGCTGCCGGTTGCCCACCGACAGGTTCTCACCGCCCTCCTCCAGCGGACTGTCCAGACCGCCCAGCCTCGTGATCGCCTCCTTCAGCTGTACCTGCTCCAGCACGCCCCAGATCGCCTCGTCGCTGTACTCGTTGAACGGGTCCAGGTTGAACCGCACCGACGCGCAGAACAACACGGGGTCCTGCGGGATGATGCACAGCGCCCGCCGCGCGTCCTCCAGCCCCAGCGTCGCCGTGTCCACGCCGTCGATGAGGATCTTGCCGCCACTCAGCGGGTTGATGCGGAACAGCGCCACGGTCAGCGACGACTTGCCCGCGCCCGTGCGCCCCACGATGCCCACCTTCTCGTGCGGCTCCACGCGCAGGTTCACGCCCTTCAGGATCAGCGGGCCGTCGCGGTAACGCATCTGCACGTCCTGCAGCTCCACACGCCCCTCGCTCGGCCAGCCGGCGGGCGGCGGCACGACGCTGGTCATCGGCGCCTCGGGCTGCGCCTTCTTGCAGAAGTCGCGGATGCGCTCGATGGAGACGAGGTTCATCTCGCTGCACGAGATGGTGCCGCACACGCTGCTGATGCTGGAGGACAGCCCGATCGCCGAGGACAGCGCCGCGCCCAGGTTGGCGGCGGAGAAGGAGGAGCGGAAGAGGATGCTCAGCAGGCACAGCGCGAAGTTGATGAAGCTCGTCGTGGCCGCCGCGCGGATGCAGAACCAGTAGTTCGCCAGGAAGGAGAACACGGACGCCACGTTGCTGCGGTCCAGCGCGCGCTCCATCTTCGCCGTGAACAGCGCCTCGCGCCCGTAGGCGGCGATGGAGTCGCGGCCCGCCAGCACGGACTGGAAGTCGTTGAACAGGCGCGAGCGCTCCAGGCCCTCGATGCGCTGAAAGTCGGCGTTGCCGCGCGTGAAGAGTGAGTGCACCCACAGCCACGCCAGCACGGTCAGCACCAGAATGACCACCATGGGCGGGGCGATGCCCACGATGACGAGGCAGTCGGAGACGACCATGACCAGCACGCCCAGGAAGTTGAAGAAGTTGTAGGGGAAGTCGAAGTCCACCACGTACATGTCGCGGTTGAAGCGGTTGGTGATGCGGCCCACGGGGTTCACGTCGAAGAAGGCCACCGGCGCGCTCACCACGTGCTCCGTCAGCTCCTTGTGGTACGCGCGCGAGGCGCTCACGCGGCCCTGCGCCTGCAGGATGAGGCGGATCACCGTGAAGATGCCGGTGAAGGCGGTAATCACGAAGCGGCTTTGACTATCAAGAGTTATTGGAGGGGAAAGAAGAACAGAGTAGATATGGGAACGTATCAATGAGAGAATTCGAAGCGGAGGAAGGCAATACGATGAATGGAGTTACACAGTGGAAGATAGATCAGTATTCAAAATGAATGTAGCATAGTAGCTCATAATCCATGCAATCAGTCACATAGATTGCAGAGAAGAAGACGATGTGTAGAAAAGAGAGAATGTGGAGTAATATGGCCAGGAATACAATGCAGCAGCACTGTACAATCCATTCTGTCTCCTATTTGCTGCTGTTAGGTGATGAAAGAAGGACAGAGAGTCTTGGTGGTTGCAAAGATGCCAGTATGCAATTAAGAGCCGCTCTTGTCAACATGCACTTTCCATACAATGAAAGCAAACGCACAGCAGGAATTACAACTGCACTTGCTTATCATGCTCCTTTTCATCTAATTTGGCAATATCACAATACTCTTATCCCGCTGGCATGATTATGAGCTCTTCTCTGTTTCATTGTTGTATGCCACTTCTTCCTCATCATAATGAGGAAATAGCCACATTCTCATATTCATACAATCACAAATCCATTTCATTCCATAGAGATAACTCAGCATTGAAGAATGAAGTGATAGTTCATGCTTTCATCCCTTGTTTTGGTGATCATGAGAGCCAGCCTCTTTGTATCAATCAGTGATGAGGATGGACTGCCCCATTCAAATCCCACCCTTTGTTCATGCCATCATTCTTTCATTTGAACAAGCGCACTTCATTCGTTTCAAAGCATCTTTTACCAGAAATCACCACACATTTCTTAAGAAACAATGCAATCATCGCCTTTAGGTGAATATAGCATAGTCAAAAAGGTTAGAGAGCTGTTTAGGTGTCACGGAGACAATGACGCGTAGAGGGAATGTTACAACCTATAAAGCATTGGAAAGGGATAGCAATAGACCATTAGTGGTGAAGGTGATAAAGATGAGTGTGGAAAATACTGCATTCCACTTTACACTCCAAGAACTTGAGAAGTGTGATTCTCCTTATCTGGTGAGATACATGAAGTACTGCAATGATGGAAGTGAGTGCACTGTATGAAAACAAGGGATGAGTAATGGAGTAGATCGTAATGGAGAATTGTGAGTTAGGATCATTGGACGAATACATTCATTATAATGGGACATTGAATGAAGACGAAGTGCGCGAGATTGCGAGTTGTTGTCTTTTGGGTCTTGATTACCTTCATTCTCTAAATATCATGCATGGAGTAGTTGATCATTGAAAGGGTTTATTCATAGAACATCAAACCATCGAATCTGCTCTTTGGTGAAGATGGAATTATGAAACTGGGTGATTATTGGTTAGCAACTGCAGGGTGTTCAAGTGACAATCTAATGACACAATGGCATTCAGCACCCGAAGTATTCAATGGAGAGAGAGAGTTTAAGAGTGATGTGTGGTCCCTTGGCATTACAATGATGGAATTGGTTGAGGGGGAGACTTCTTACAGAAATGTTGGTTATTGGAGTACAGCAAAGGATTTGATATGTAGCGGGGATCCTCCTTCTCTTTCAAGCGAAAAATGTTCTGCTGAGTATGTGGACTTTGTGAGCAAGTGTTTGATGAAGGATGTGAAGAAGCGATGGAGTGTGAAGCAACTGATGGAAGTGTGTGATTGTGAGATGGCTTAGGCATAGCATCCGTTTGTGAGATATTCAATAAGGAGGATTCAACAGGATGGGTACTCTGAACCACTCCTTGGATTGGTGAAGAGATGGAGAATTGAAAGACTGAGTATCGAGTGCATGAAAACCTATAAGGATCATGCCTTGACACTGTTTAACTACAATGGATTGTGTCGGTGTCATGAAGGGATTGCAAGGATGTCATCATCTGTGATGCTGGAATTCAGTATGAATCAAGTGATCGAAGTGGATGTTCTGTCACATCGTTTGTTGCAAGTGAATGGAGAGGTTGCGAATGAAATCGAGCATGCTAAAGTGTTGGATTTGAGTGATGATGGAGAGAGATGGGAAGGCGACGTTTTGGATAATGAACCGTATGGTTGGGGTGTGTTCTATGACAGTGAGAACAGAAGGGTGTATGAGGGATTCCGAATTGGGGAAGTGAATGTGTGTTATGGCACTCGGTACTACTCCGACATTCAGAAGGTGGAGTACAGGGGAGAATGGTGTGAAGGAAAGCGCTGGGGACGAGGCGTTCAGTATGATCGAAATGGTGATGTGATAATTGATGGAGAATGGGTTAATGATGATGATAGGATTGAGAAACAAATGGTGATTACAAGCGGTTTATTCTCATTACATGATCACATAGAAGAATTGATTGTGACTAGTAATTGTTGTAATGAAAGAGAACGGAATGCATTGGATTTGTCATTTATGTCCAATTTGCGAGTGCTTGAAGTGGGTGATGATTGTTTTGAGAATGTGAGGAGAATGAGATTGATTGGATTGAATCAACTGGAGAGAGTTTTAATTGGGAAGAACTGCTTCAATAAGAAGGATGAGGATGATAGGTGTTACAATCCAAATTGTCATTTCTATTTGAAGAATTGTGAGAGATTGAGAGAATTGAAGATTGATGGTAATTCCTTCATTCTTTATTCCGTGTGTGAGATTGAGAATGTGCCTTCTTTGGAAGTGGTTGAGATTGGAGATGTGAATAACAGGAGTTACAATTTCTGCCATGCTTCATTGGAATTGAAGAGTGATTCTCAAAGATTATAATGATGAATAGATTTTCCCAGTTTGAAATCACTCCAATTTGGTTATTGTGCATTTCCTTCTTGTAATCGTGCTGTTTTTGAAAGTGAATGGGTTGAAAGGAGAATGATGATAAGATTTGCCTGAATTAACTTCTATTCGATTTGGATCCTTTGCTTTTTCTTTTGAAAGTGGGGATGAATCAAGTGAATTGATAATGCGAAGTGATGATAGTGAAATGAAATGATGAATAGACTTGCCCAAACTCACAACACTCACTACCACACATGTTAGTGAACTTGGTGATTGCGCATTCCAGTTTCCTAAACACATTACTCTTGAAAGTGATTCTTCTGTTTCAGCGCTCAAAGCTAGACATGCCTTCCATCAAAAGAATCTATCTCCCTCATGCTTTCGAAGACTATGATGATTATAAGATTATTGGAAGTCACTATTCCTTTCTTCCCTCACATCTAGGTATTGGTAAGCTAAAGTATGTCTTTTACCATTGTGATATCATGTGCCCAACAGGTAACATTTGTTATTGCACGCCATACTATTTGTCTTTTTTCAACCAATCACAATTACCATGGCTATGATAATCAGGGGGACATGTTTTATTTGGCACGATAGTATTTCATATTAGGATTTCCCCTTCTTCCCCACCCTCATTCCTAGACATCACTCCCGCTCTCAAGCGCTATCTCCTATTCCCTCTTTCTTTCACACCCTCCTCACCACCAAATACACATACATCCTCAAAGCACACACAACAACCCCTCCTTCCTTCATTCTCCATCGCAAATCACTATTCTTGATCATCAATATTCAGAACTGTTCAATCATCGATGCTCATTCTCCTCTCCAGCCGCTCTATCCGCGTGAAAGGAATCGACTCTTGAACATTCCTATGGCAAAGACACGTGGAAAGGGATACGGATTGAGTGTAGTGATTCTGGTCGTGGCGTTCTTACTCTTTGACGCATTCTGTGTCGTTTTTCATTGGAGAGTCTATGCTCGCAGCAATCCATCACAAGTAGAACAGTACACCTCATCCAATGGAAAGCAGTCTGTTTATGATCAAAACATCGATGAGCGACAATGGCTTTACGTACCAAGATGGCACCAACATGGAAGGACTCAGCGTTGAAGGGATCGCCAGTGGGCTGCTTTGGAAGGAAACTAACACTGCAGAAATGGAGAGCATGCTAGATACGAAGAATGTGATTGCAAACGGTCTCCAACAGGAGGATGGAATGGACACTGAGGATGCTGGGAATAGTAGTTCCTATCCCCCTATGTACTAACGCTATAGAGCCAAAAACGACAACATACCCAACCCTTTCCATCATCCCATTCTTTGACGTGAACGGCTATCGCTACCAGTCCTTAAACGACGCTACGAGTGTATTCCTCCAATCAGAAGGTAAATTCATAGGAAGCGCTCCACATCTACGACGAACTGCTTGACGTCATCTCCAAGGGGAAGGAAGCCCGCTTTGTGTACCAACACCCTCAGTACATCACGCCTAGCATCACCGATCTCCAGTCCTTCAAGGAATGGTGGATCCACACGGACGAGGACTCCCAAACGTCCTTTCGCACGGCTCTCTCCTCCGGCAAGGTTTGCGTTAGCATTTCCCCGTTACTCGCAGATTCAGTTCAATGCCGGATTCTGGTCGCTTGTCGACATCTCTCTGGTGGACTACCACGAGCTCATCTCCGTGATCACTGCGGGACGGCTGTGGGTCATGGAGGTGTTCCACGTCGTCGTGAACACGGGGATCATTCTTGGCGGCTATGCCTATCCCGCGGTAATTCTGGACGCCATCCGCCAATCAGGTGTCGAGTTTCTAATTGTGTACCACACGGCGACCAACACGATGTACACCATGGATGATCCCATGGGGCCGTTCTACGCGCATGGCGGACTGCAAGTGGACGGCAAGAGCGTGAGCCCGAATCCGAACCTATTTCTGTTCGGCGACGCGGACGGCGAGATGAGCGATATGGTGGTGCAACTGTCATACGGTGAGGACTCGCGGATCGTGAACAACCTGGTGAACATCGGGTGCACGAGCGGAGCGAACTAGTGCGCGTGCGGATGGTGCGTGAGGCGTAGTGCGGAACAGCAGTTGGTGTGGTTTGACGAGCTGACGCGGTGGGTTCTGACGCAAATGAGCTCGCAGCACCCCAACAAGCAGCACGTCGTTCTTCTCTGGAACGTGTGGAGCAACAAGTGCGGATCCATCGCCGAGGCCTACGCCGCCATGGCGCGGCTGCTGACGCGCGTCAACAGCAACCGCCTGTTCTCCTTCACCGCCTCGTTCTTCTTCTGTGTTCCGCTCACTCGCAGACTGGCCTCCCTCGAAGAATACAGCCAACTTCTCGCCGCGCACCATGGCAAGCTGCCACGCCGCCATGACACCGTCTTCCCCGCGGTTCTGACCGACACCTCCATTCCCCACGAAATCGGCCCCTACAGCAACAAGCCCGCCGTCAAAGGCCACATTCGCCACGCCCTCGCCGCTCTGCGCCAAATCGAGACGTTTTTCGCCATCGCGTCGCCGACGCCCCTGTCCCCCACGCTCCTCTACGCGCTGCAGTACGCGCGCGAGCAGCTGGCCTTCAGCGCCAATCGCTACTTCCTCGGCGGTATGGCGGTCAACCCCACGCTGGACGAGGTGGAGGCGTTGGTGGCCGGTGCGGCGCGGCTGGTGGCGCTGGGCACGAGCCAGCGTGAGGTGAGCTTTGCGCTGGACGACACGGACTTCGATATGCAGCACTCCATCTTCGAGAACACGGTGGAACTGGGGCGCACGGAATCGCTGGTCGTGCGGGTGGTGAACGTGCAGTCGGTGCACCGGCATGCCGTGATGTCCTTTCAAGTAGGTGTGCTGTTTCTGTGCGTGGAGGACGAGGAGGGGGATGCCCCCAATTTTCAACTCTATAAGGACTTCGAGAACCTCATGTGGATCTTCTTGGAGGTGGATTTACCGCCGCTGGGCGAGAAACGGTACGTGATTCGCAGCTGCAAAAGCAACCAGCCGTTTCAGACCACGAAGGTTCCTTTCGATTACTCCGCTGAAACGCGCGTCGGCACGCCCGATTTCGGGGTGATTTTGAACGCCCGCGGGGAAATGAAGTATGTGGAGGTGGACGGAAAACGCGTCGAATTCAGGAGCCAGCTGGCGTACTATCATGGAGGCACCGATCGCCGCACGCGCACGGGATAGTAGTTCTGCTATTGTCGTGTCAAAAATAGTCGTGTTTTCAGTCCCAATCTCTACCACCAAATGACGGAATACGGCGCTGAATTGGTCTCGGGGCTGTACAGCTACCTTCCCAAAAACGCCGCGATTCCGATCGAAATCCGCGACGGCCCGCTGATGGCGGAGATCACGCAGGTCTTCTCGGACCACGCGGTGCTGAAGACGCGCGTGTTCAAGCCGCAGCAGCGCTGCGCCCACAGCCGCCTACTCCAGCAGGTGATTCTGCTGGACCGGCTGAACCTGACGGACGAGGCGACGCTGTTCGTGACCAGCAATGTGCGCAATGGCGGCAAGGTGATGGTGGACGAGGGCGGCGCGGGTGGGCGAGAGGTGGAGATGGTGTCGTTGACCTATGGCTGTATGGCGAAAATCGGCCCGATTTTGCGTAGACAATTACCACCCGATTCACTCGTTCTTGTCGCTGCGGGGTCGTGTGAACGCTTCCGCCGTACGCATCGCCGCTTTCCCAGACCGTCTGCACGCGGGTGGTGCGCACCAGTTCGAGGGCTCCATGAGTTTCCTGCTGCGCCGTGCGTCGCAGTGGGCAGACATCGCGGATTACCCCGAGCCGTCCACCAACGCGTGGGAGCGTCAGCGCAACCTTCTGCTGAAGCCGGACCGTGACATGGTGAATGTTGCCTCCTCCGCGTACCATGGTCGTTCGCTGCTGAGCGTGAAGAAGGTGGACCGCTTCCACCGGTTCTTGTGGCTGGCGGGCACGAGTGTTGACCGTGACGTGCGCGACATGCGCGTGAAGGATGAGGAGGTGGTGAGCATTGATCCGATGGTTGTATCGTTTGCCTTTGATGTGGTGCCTTTGGAGGGTGATCGTGGTTTGAATGGTGATGGTGATTTGAATGGTGGTGATGGTGTTGGTGGTAATAGTAATGGTGGTAATGGTGGTAATAGTGATGGTGGAAACAGGGGTAATGGTGGTAACGACGGTAATGACGGTAATGACAACCCCAACAACAACCCTTCTCCTCAATCAACCACAAACACACCCATAGAAGAAACACTCTTCCCCCACTCCCTGCACGAGTACCCTCACACCCCTCACTTCACACATTAGCATTGAGGAGCAGGCGATCCGCCCCTTCCTCCTTCTCTCCTCCTCACAGGGTGCGGCGGACTCCTTCAAGCCCTCGCTCGACCCGAGCGTGTTGCCGCCGTTCATTCGCCTCCTGGGCGCCGTGCGGCCCTTCGCGGCGCGGAACGAGGTGGTGGTGCAGCTGGAGAGCGTGCAGCGCGAGGGCGTACCGGAAGCCTTTTCTATATGCGGGCTGTTCCGTGGCGTGGAGGTGAAGATAAGAGTGGGGGAGATGGGTGATGCGCAGGCGTTCAAGGAAGTGGACATCACGGGACTGCTCACGAACGTGGACTTCTACAAGCGCCAGACTGTGTGGTTCCCCAAGCAGCGAATGCCTGCCGTGTGTAGCCGAATCGTCATCCGGCCGGGGATGATCCGCAGCTTCTCCTTTTCTTTCTGAGCGTGCTGCGACGAATGTGAACTTCACTGTTTCTTCAACAAACAAGCACAGGTGTTGTTGTCCGCAATGAAGCTGCTGATCTCTGTCCTATTTGTGAAAACAAGAGGAGAAACGTTAACAGAAGCTTTCGCAGCTCGTTTGTCTACGCATCACAACAGGTAACAATCCGTACGCTTTCTTCGATACTCTTTTGCGCCTGCCCTAGCAGTTCTTTCCTCATTTTAATCTCTTCCTCATCATTCTTCTCGCCCTCATTCTCAGCGTTCGTTACCATATTCGCCCTATGCATTACCGAATTGCAGTTGTCACCACTTCATGACGGCATCGCAGTGCTTATGAAAGACTTCTTCGTCTCTCCTGCGGAACTCGATGAATCGGTTCATCACTTCCGCTTTGTTTCTTCCAAAGGACTGCATATCTCCCGAGTCGAAGGATTGTTCGATGCTATCCAGTTCCTTTTCTACCTCCTCCAAAAACACGATTTCCTCCACCTCCTGTGCATTGTGATTGGAGTCCTCGTTCTGCTGATCGTTGTCCATCCCACTTCGCAGTTATAGGATTTGCAAGAAACACCAGATAACAATAACACAAGAAAAGACTAAAAGAGAATATCCTATACTATGAGATGAACAAAGGAAACTCTACATTCCTATGAAGGAAGTCCAGCTTGGGGAGGTGGCTGATGCACTCATCAATCCGCTTCTTCTTCTTCTCCTCCTCCCTCTCGTCCTCCGACTCGCTCGACTCTCTCCCCTTCTCCAGCGACAGCAGCTCCGCCACGGACAGCGGCTTCACCTCCTCGCTCACCTTCGAGAAGTCCACATTCTTGAACAAGTCGCCGAACAAGTCGTTTTGCTTTTGCTTTTGCTTTGTTTGTTGGGGCGTTGGCTGAAGAGTTGGCTGAGGCTTCTGTTGAGGCGTTGGCTGAGGCTTCTGTTGAGGCTTCTGTTGAGGCTTCTGCTGTGGAGGAGGCTGGAGGGCGCGGTTGCGGCGGGCCAGAACGCGCGCGGGCGGCTCGCCCCAATCGTCGTCGCTCAGCGTCTTCTCGGCAGGCTTGGGCTGGGGCTGTGCAGGCACGTCCTCCCAATCGCTGTCACTCACCGCCTCCTTCGAGGTAACGGGCTTTACAGGCTGAGACGGCACGTCTTCCCAGTCATCCTGATTCTCCGCTGCTGCAACGGGCTTCTTCGCAGGCTGTGTTGGAACATCCTCCCAGTCGCTGTCGTCAATCGCCTCCTTCTTCAATTCACCACCCTTCTTCGCAGGTTGCACGGGTACGTCTTCCCAGTCATCCTCCGCTACTGGCTTCTTCGCAGGCTTCACCGGCTGAGATGGCACGTCTTCCCAGTCGCTGTCGTCAATCGCCTCCTTCACCTCCTTCGCAGGCACGTCTTCCCAGTCATCTTCCATCACTGCCTTCTTCACCTCCTTCCCAGGCTTCACAGTTTGAGAAGGCTTCACAGGCACATCCCCCCAGTCATCACTATCATCAATCGCCTCCTTCGCGGCGCGGCTCTTGGCAGCAAGCTGGGTCAGCCTCCGTTTCCGCAGGCGCGGGTTGCTCGGCAGCGCCTCCTCCGTCACGTTCCGGTTTGGTGCTGCTTTGGCGGGCGGTGGTGGCAACGGCTTCGACGGCACGTCGTCCCAGTCGCTGTCGCTAACGGACTCCTTCGCTGCTGCAACTGGCTTCACAGTCGCTGCTGCTGCAGCTGGCTTCTTCGCAGGCTGCACGGGTACGTCGTCCCAATCATCCTCCCAATCGTCCTCCATCACCGCCTTCTTCGCAGGCTTGGCAGGCTTGGCAGGCTTGGCAGGCACGTCTTCCCAGTCGCTGTCACCAATCGCCTCTCTCGCTGGCTTCTCTTCAGGCTTCACAGGCCCCATCTTCTTCACTGGTGCGACGGGTTTCTTTGGTGGAACAGGCACATCCTCCCAATCACCTTCCACCCACTTCTTCACAGGCTTCGCAGATGGTATATCCTCCCAATCATCACTATCATCAACCGCCTCCATTGCAGACTTCACAGACGTCACGGACTTCACAGACTTCACCCCCTTCGCAGACGTCACACCCCCCAAACCCTCACTAAGCCCAGCAACAGGCTTGGGCGCCTTCGGCAGAGGCGGCTTCGACAGAACCACCTCCTTCTTAACGGGCGTCGAGTCGTCCTGCCAAATCGAATCATCATCCCAATCAAAGGCATCCTCAATGTTGCTACTGGCTTTGCGCAGTACCCTCTTCGTTTTGCGAGTATTGGCTGCTGCTTCAACAGGAGCCGACACATCTCCCCAATCGCTGTCACTCTTTTCCGCAGCTGCACCTTCTTCAGAAGAGGAAGAGGAAGAGGAAGAGAAGGGACGATCGCTGTCAGAGTCAAGAGAGTCCCTACCAAACAAACAAGGCAATCACCAATTACTCAACAACACTCGTAGAGGACTCGTTTTCGATCGCCCTCGCGTGGATCGCAGCTTCCTCTTCCTTCATCCTCTGCAGATCCTTCTCATTCATCTCTGCAACCATCTTCAGATGATCCAACACCGATTCTAGCGAGTCACAGGGTATACAACAACCATACGCCGATTTGTCTCCGGCACTTCAACGGCCAGCTCCTTTGCGAGAGCGCTGGTAAACGGAGTGCACGACTCCATGATACTCTCCGCATTGCCCGCCGGAAGCGACGCGGCATCGAGCCACCGCTCCATATCCCTAGGCCCTCAACACGCAGCACTGCACTTCACCGGCTATAGTCCATGCTTAATTCGCTGCACTCAATATGTTGGTCACCATTTTGGAGAAGAAGATTGGGGGCATCCAGACTCTCTGGAACGCACCGCAGCGCCGAAGCCTCGATCGAGTCGTAACTCAGACTAATCTTTGGCATTCGGATTTCACCTCAACACAGCAGTCTCCAAGAGAAAAATGAAAAACCGTTTCGGGAAATGGCCTTATAAAAACCACCTCTCTCTCAAGCGTGAATGCCTTAATAGCTCAGTCGGTAGAGCACTCGCTTAGTAAGCGAAAGGTCGGGAGTTCGATCCTCCCTTAAGGCTTTTTTCACTCCCATGCGGATCCTCCTTTTTATCGCACCTCGTTTGTACACCCTCTCATCTACAGATCTGCCTTGCGATCACGGTGATTGCCGACGATGAATCCCTGGGTGGCTTTTTCGGCGATCGGATCAACTGGAAGAGCTACAACGAGGGCTACAACGAGATCGCCACCACAAGGAAACCCGGAATGGTGGTGTTCCATCGATCGTACTGTGGCGCCTGTCAGCGCTTGGGAGAGGGTGCGGCAGACAATGAGGAATTCATCGAGTTGACGAAACAATTCGTTATGATCAGTTGCCACGAATCGGGCGTATGTGATAACGACGCCTATGCCATCGGTAGTCTCGAATCAAAGGCTTCATGATTAGACGGACGGTACTATCCTCGCGTGTTCTTCATCAACCCCGACAATACGATCAACTACAAGCTCGTCTCCAACCCCAACAACTTCCAGTACCGCTACTACTATCGTGATGTGAAACAGCTCATCCAACGTATGCGCGTGTTCCTGGAGGAAATGCATTCCTCGGAAGGAGAATCGGAACTATAGTGAAATGGCCTTGCTGTTTTGGGGTTTGTTACACACATTTTCATTCTTCGCGTGATTGGATGCTGGCGCGACTCTGTATGCAGTCACCAGCAAGACACTACCGTCTGTTTGGTTCCTCAGTGCGTACGCGATTTGCCCCGAGTCCAACGGGATTTATGCACATTGGTGGTCTCCGAATGGCGCTGATCAACTACCTATTTGCAAAGAAGAATGATGGTTCGTTTCTGCTGCGAATCGAGGACACGGACCAATCGCGCATAGTTCCTGGCTCGATGGAGAATATCATCCAAACCATGAACGATTTCCATCTCGATCCGGACGAAGGTACGATTGTTATCTCCTCTATAGCGTAGAACCCTGCATCCAGTCCGAGCGACTTGCCACGTATCAGACCTACGCAAAACAACTCGTGGAGGTGGGAAGGGGGAAGGACAATCACCCATAGTCTGGATGTGCCTACTACTGCTTCTGTTCTCCCCAAAAGACGAAGGGAAAGACGGCGGCGCATCATCGGTGTCGGTGTGGTGAAATGACGCCGCAGGAGGTCCAGGACCGTCTCGGGGAGAAACAACGCTACACCATTCGTTTGCACATGCCGCAGCGGCCATTCGAGCTCCACGACCTTCTTCGTGGGGACATCACCATCCAGGGCAGTGAAGTCGATGATGCGGTTCTTCTGAAGAGCGACGGCTTTCCCACGTACCACTTGGCCTCCGTTGTCGACGACCACCTGATGCGCATTTCCACCGTCATCCGCGGAGAGGAATGGATCTCCTCCTTCCCGAAGCACCTTCAGTTGTACGACGCGTTCGGGTGGAAGGCACCCGACTTTGTGCACTTGCCGCTGCTGCTGAGCGAGAAGAAAACGAAGATCTCCAAGCGAGATGGCGGATTTGACCTGCGAGGCCTGCTGAGTGACGGGTACCTGCCTCCTGCCCTGCTGAGCTACATTTACTATATCGGTCTCAAACGTGGCAATGATGCGAATGTCGATGGAATGAACGGAGTGTTCCTGTCGTTGGAGGATATGATTCGAGACGTAGTGTTTTCCCTTGCTGATGAGCGTGTAGTTTGATCTGAAGAAGCAGAGCGACACGCCGAATTGCATTGATCAGAAGATCATGCAGCGCATCAATCAACTCCACATCAGCAACGAGCTTCAAACCCAGCCGGATGCGCTGATTCGTGTCGCCTCCGATTATTGCGCTAAGGAGGGCATTTCGGGGATTCCGTCCTCCTTTGACTGGATGGGCTTCTTCCAGGCATGCGGTGTATTTCCCATTCTCTAGGAATCATGGATAGCCTCGGATTGCAGTCATGAAGGATGTGACTCGCTTCATCACTCAAATCGTCTCGGATCCACCTCCATCTACATACACATCAAAATCCATAATCCAAGCAAAGGAGTGGGGAGAATCGAGTCTTTACACCTGTGTTCACTCACATCCAGAGTCATTCGTTGCAGCGCTCCAAAAGGAACTCCATTCGATCCCCGATGACGCATTTACACACGATACAATCAACCAGTGCTTAGTAAGGGTCATTCCTTGTCGTGACGAGTAGATGCGTATCGGCGAAGCCTATCCTGACCATCGGAAAAAGCTCATGGCAGCTCTGCGGTTGGCGCTCACGGGGAGCAAGAGCGGATTTGTGGGTGAGAAATGCCGCTCTCATCGGTAGGGTTTGAGTGAGACCATGGAGCTGATGAAGAAGCCAGTGGTACTGAATCGACTGCAGCGACTAAAGGAAGTGCTGTAGGAATCACACTAATTCTGCCTATTTGTTGCAACAACCCCTGTCGAAGCAGTTGGCTTCCATGAAGAGATCGGCCGACGACGTGGTTTGGACGGGAAGCAGAGAAGACTCCGGTTTCATGTCCAAGTGGTATTACGTGGACGAGGACGAGAACATGGTCGAGAATCCGGATGAGCAGGGCTACGAACCATTCACCTGCGGAATTGATGGCTGCATGGCGGAGTTCTTCAGCGAGAAGGAATTCCGGCGCCATTGCAGGAAATTCCACCGCCACATCTGCTCCGTGTGCAGGGAGAACTTCTCAACGGACAAACTGCTGTCCATGCATGTTCTGGAGAAGCATGACAACTACTTCAAGGAGCAGGCGAGAGTGCAGCCAATGTACCAGTGCTTTGCGACGGACTGCAACCTCGTTTTTTCGACTCCGGAAGAACGCGAGGCGCACGCCGTTCAGGCGCATTGCTTCTCTGTGGACTCCACCTTGGTGAGGCTATTTCGGAGAGAGGACGATGCCTCCCGCCATCCGACTGCAATCCCGTCCGTATGAATCCATCTGGTTGGTCACCCTATAGACGAATCAGAGCAGCGGTTGGAATGACCAAACGGGAAATCCGGGAATTCCCTCAAGCGTTCACTTTGGAAACGACGATACATGCTTTTGATCCCTGCTAGATTCTGCTACGACGTTTCAGTCTCCCTTTTGTCGCCATTCTATAGATTTGTTCTTTTGTTTCTTAAACTACCGGCGGCTTCTCCCACGCGTCTTCTATCCAACGGACGGGGATAGAGGGTGGAGAAAACGAGAACGCAAATGGCCCGATTCTTTTTGGGGCATAGAGCCCAACGAGGGAATCCTCATATTTCTTTATCGTAAGTTCCTGAAAAGCAGAATGGCTGGAGTGTTCAAGCCGTAGGGCGTTCGGGGAGGGGGAGTGACGCCTAGCTTTAAGATTGATATGTCCATGTACAAGGAGATCCGTTCCAACGTGATCGACAAGCTGATCTCCTACGCCGGAGCCAAGCACGGAATTGCCTTCCTCGAGGGCGGTCATCAGACGACTCGTTACGAGGCTGGTAGGGAATGTGCTTTTGGACTCATGCACAGATACTGATATCCTGTTCCGTCAGGATTCCAAGTTCCACTACCTCTTCGGCGTGAAGGAGCCCGACTTCTTCGCCGCCATCGAGACGGACACCAAGAAGGCCGTCCTCTTCATTCCTCAGTAAGTCTTACCCCTCCTATTTTACGGGTAGCCTGCCCGCGGACTTCGCCGTGTGGATGGGCCCCATCAACCCTCCCAGCTACTACAAGGACCTGTACGAGGTGGACGAGGTGCTGTACACTGACGACATCCCCGCCTACTTCGAGAAGTTCGCTCCCGAGGTGGTGTACGTGACCAAGGGCCAGAACAGCGACAGCGGCAACTACGCCGTGCCCGGTAATCCTTCCACAGAGTAGTAACACATAGCTCACTTCGATGGCATTGAGAAGTACAACATCGAGGAGGTGTCGCTGTTCAAGGCGATCACGGAGTGCCGTGTGATCAAGACCCCGAAGGAGATTGAGATCTACCGCTACGTGTGCAAGATCGGCGCGCAGGCGCACCTGGACAACATGGCGGCGCTGGAGCCGGAGATGTACGAGTCGCAGATCGAGTCGGTGTTCCTGCACTCGAACTACTTCAAGGGCGGCTGCAGACACGTGTCGTTTATCCCCATCTGCGCGTCGGGCCGCAACAGCAGCATCCTGCACTACGGTCACGCGGGCGCGCCCAACGACCGCCTGATGAAGGACGGCGACTGGCTGCTGATGGACATGGGCTCGGAGTACAAGTGCTACGCGTGCGACATCACGACGGTGTGCCCCGTGAACGGCCACTTCACGCCCGAGCAGAAGACGATCTACGAGACGGTGCTGGACATGAACCGCCAGTGCCAAAAGATCATGAAGCCCGGCGTGAACTGGAGAGACGTGCACACGCTCTCCAACCGCGTGGCGTGCGAGCACCTGAAGGAGGCGGGCGTGTTCAAGGGCGACGTGGACGAGATGATGGCGGCGAACCTGTGCGGCTACTTCATGCCCCACGGTCTGGGCCACCTGATGGGCATCGACGTGCACGACGTGGGCGGCTACACCGACGGCATGCAGCGCGAGACGGCGATGGGCTACAAGAGCCTGCGCACGAAGAGAGACCTGGCGGAGGGCATGATCATCACGGTGGAGCCCGGCATCTACTTCGTGGACTGCTGCCTGAACATGATCAAGAACGACGAGAAGCTGAACAAGTTCATCAACTGGGACGTGCTGATGGAGAAGTACTACCCCATTGGCGGCTGCAGAATCGAGTGCGACGTGCTGATCACCAAGGACGGCAGCGAGGATCTGACCCCCGCTCCTCGCACCGTGAAGGACATCGAGGCCGTCTACAAGGGCGAGATTACCTCGGTCGACCAGATCAAGAGCTTCCTGTGAGTGTGAATGTGTGTTGTGTTTGTTCGTGAATCATCGTGATTTGTGTGTTTGGGATCCAGCATTATTCATGCATTTGGATACTTCTCGCCACATTCATACACATCACCGCTTTGTTGGGAGAAGATAATCCACTTCTTACGACACAATCGAAAACGGTTCATAACCGCGGTTCTTTCAGGGAATTGGTTTCTTCAGCAATTGTTTTGTTGAGCTTGTGTGTTGTATTATAGGCGTTAGCCATGACTCGTAAGTGGATCGGAGAGACGGCGTTCCCCTTCTAGGTGGAAATCAGAGAGAGACTGATCGTTTGAGAGCGGAAGCCAGACACAGCAAGAAGGGAACGGGAGAGAGAAAGGAGGGAAACCCCAAGAGCCGCAACGAAAGGTGCCGAGTGCTTGCCCGTCCTCACCTCTAGCGACGCGGCTCGTCTTGCTGCCAAGGTTGCTGCCAAGAAGGCTGCTGCGGAGGCGGGAGAAGCGGCCGGAAAGGACAACAAGAAGAATGGCAAGTAGGCGCTGGCGTTCGTCGCAATCCGTAGGAAGTAGAGTCTCGCACTCATTGTGACATCCTCTCCGTCTGTTTGTTTGAGACAATTTGTTTGGGGCGGAATGGCCTTTTCCAGTGCGGTCTTTCGCAGGGGCCTGTCTGTCCTTGGAAGTGTGTGCAGGCCTCCGAAGCTCTATCCGTCGATTTCCACGATCCTCCAAAGGAGCGCCTTTTCGACCGCTCGTGTTCCGCTAATCCATCTGCCGAGACATAGCTTTGTGCAGATTCCCCGATCGCTTTACGCCTAGTCCAGTTTGCGGCCATCGCAGCCATTCTTCGTTCCCTCCAGAGGATTCGCCACGGCCGAGGCCCCAAAAGCGGCTGCAGAAGCGTCGAAGGTGAAAGGACCCTTCAGTTTGCTCTTCTCGTTTCTCCCCCACTGGGGCACTCCGTACCCATTGATTCCGACGTCTGACAGGTAGCGGGTTCTGGAGGAAGCTGGGCTTCTACTTCTGCGTGATTCTCATCGTGAACGGGCTGGTGACGATTGGCTACTACACGATGGACCACTGCTACGGCACCTTCCTCAACGACAAGGGCCACTGGAAGATGGTGTCGGACAACTACGCACATCGCCACCAGTTCGAGATTATCCTCAACTTCCCCGGAGGTTTTTCCGTCCTTCGCCTCTCACCCGATAGCCCTCGACTTCGTGCTCGACCCAGCACCGCTGCCGCCTCCTCCCTCCTCCGCCTACATCGCCATCACGCCCGTTCTCAACGCGCCCTCCGAAGCCTCGCCGAACGCGACGGCGACCAACCCCTACGACAAGAAGGTGGACATGTCGATCGTGGAGAAGAGCACGGAGAAGAAGCCGGTGGAGATCTCCCGATCGAAGACGGGCACCAGCACGGTGGTGAGCAACAAGCCGATTGTATCGAAGACGACGGAGGGTTACCAAACCATCTATCGTAGTACCTCGGAAACGATCATGCCATTCATTCCGGTGATCTGCTTGTACTTCGGAGACGGACTCTGTCCGAAGGCGTTCGGTGAGTGCATGAATGTACAGTGATGCGTAGAGTTGTTCAAGCACCGCGATAATCAAGACTACCTGAACATCAACCAGATTCCTTATTTCCTTCACGTGTTCAACCGAATGGAAACCTCCATCAAATGGGAGCATCGAAGCTTCTACGGCGTGCTTCTCTTCAACAAGTTTATGAACCACTCGCTCCACAACAATCTCACCAATCTCGATTTCAGCTGTTTGTTCCGCCGGGTTTCATCACACACAGACAATTGCACCAACGGCAAGGCGCTCAAAGCGTTCTTCGCCTACGCCGTTCAGCACCCTCTCAAGTTCAGGAAGCTGAAGACGCTGAGTCTGGAGGGCAACGAGCTAGGCGATTTGGACATCGCACAGTTTTGCAAGGCGGTTCGCAGCGGCGCGTATAAACGCATCGACACATTGTGTTTGAAGAGTGAGTGTGAGAGAAGGGAGTGATGAGCAGACAACCGCATCACGGAGCTGGGATTGTTCCAGCTGTGCATTCTGCTGGAGGAAGGGTATTGCAAGCACTTGGTGGCGGTGGATGTGGATGGTGATGCAATCGGGGAAGGATGATGAGTAGACAACGGAATCGCGACCTCCAGCTTGGGGTACAAGACGCTGCAGGCGCTGCTGAAGAAGAACCAGGAGTCGAAGGCGAACGAGAATGCGGTGAAGATCGTGACGACGTACTCGCTGAGCGACCAGCACCTCTCCATCAACAGCAAGGTCATCCTGCAGATGTTCACCAAGCTCACGGCCAAGTGGAACCAGCTCACGAGGCAGATGCGGTTCATGTAGTTGTGGTTATAGCGCTAATGGCTTTGTTTTGAATCCTTTGATTTCCAACATGTATGCTTCAATCTAGAATTGCATTGTGAGGGTCTCCTTGTGTTAGGACGCTCATTCGATTACTCCTTCCTGCAACAGAAACACTCATGCAACAGGAAAACGGATTCAAAACATGGTTCTATAACATTCCGCCCTTTACGCGCACCTATCTCGTGATTCTTCTTCTCACCGGATTTGGCTCCGCATACGGACTGTTCGACCCCTTCACGCTCGTGTTCAGTCGCGAACTTATTCTGAAGCGCCTAGAAGTGAGCACGGTCATCTTCGGTGAGCTGTAGGTGTGGAGACTCTTTTCCAATTTCTTTTACATTGGCGGCCCTTCCATGAGCTTCGTGATGAATCTGATGTTCATGTGGTCTCTCCGTTTTGCGATGATGCGTAGCATGTCCTTCGGCTCCAGTTTTGAGAAGAACCCCATGAGCTGTACCAAGGGTGATGGTGAAACGCGGCTTTGAGCACTAGGTGCGGCGGGTGATGCTGCGGACTTCATTTTCAATGTGCTGTGGGGTGTAGTACTCAATCTCGTTTTTGTTGTGTGAATCGATCACGCGTAGCTGGTGGCATTCGTGTATCCCAGCTACCTGCTGAGCATGCCTCTTCTGCAGTACTGCATCTACCTCTGGAGCAAGCAGAACCCCTCCACGCCTCGCTCGTTCTGGGGAATCACGGTGAAGGGATTCTACATGCCCTTCGTGCTGATGGCCTTCTCCCTGCTCGTGGGCTCCTCTATCGTGGAGAACATCATCGGCATCCTCACCGGCCACATCTTCTACTACTTCTCTCAAGTGTGCGAAGCGACCAAAAACACCCCGCTTTTCATCACTCCCGCTGCGCTGTACTGTTTCTTGGTCAGGCTTATGCGTAGACGTCGACTGCTGTCTCTGCCCACGGCCACCAGCAAGGAGGACGAGGTGTTCAAGCGCAGATGGGGCGGTTCGGGTCATCGTCTGGGTGTAGAATGGCTTGTTTCTTGCAGACATGTTATGATCATTGACACTTCTTTCACCAGCACAACAAGAAGTGTTTGTCTCTCACTCCCCAACACACAAGAATCACATGCGACTTGCAAACACATCAAATACACAAACGCATCTCCCACAAACACATCAGAACAAGAAATTGGGCTCCTCCTTCGGCACTTCCTCCTTCGGTTCCTCCTCCTCGAAGATGTCACCATCGTCGCTCTCCGAGTACTCCTCCTCCTCCTCGTCCAAATCCACACTGCCCTCCTCGCCCGTCTCGTCGATCGGCGCGGGCCCCACGTGCGGCGTGATGAACGACGCGCCCGCCTTGTGGTACACAGAGGACACCAGCCCGATCTCCTCCAACAGCTCCTGCAGCGTGTCGTCGTCGATCGTCTCCTCCAGCTGCGGCTCGATCAGCGGCTTCTCGCCCAGCACCACCTGCTTCGCCAGCTTCGCGTCCGCCGACAGCAGCCGCCAGTACATGTACCCGCGATCGCGCACGTCCGCGTTGGTCGACTCCTCCGTCGACATGGTCAGCACGCTCGTCACCAGCGCCTGCCCCGCGGCCGGCTGCTTCAGGAACAGCTTCACCACGGCGGTCAGCATCTCCAGCTGCACGGGCGCCGCCTCGTCGTGGAAGGAGTCCGTCAGCGCGTCCAGCAGCTCCGCGGCGTTGTCGATCACGCTGCAATACTCGCCCACCACCCAGACCATGGAGGCCTTCGCCTCGGGCTCGTCGATCAGGTCCATCACGGCGCACATGGGCACGATCACTGACGTGTACTTGCCCGGGTATCGACGAAAGATGTCGCGAATCACCACGATCGCCTCCTGCACCACGTAGCTGATGCGCGACTCCAACAGCGTCAGCAGCACCGCGATGCACTTGTCCACCATCGAGTCCACCTTCAGCGCGCAGCGACCGATCGCTCGCACCGACGCGCGCACGAATTCGATGTCCGCCTCGGTGGCGTAGCTATGCATGAACCACTGAACGTGCAGTCACTCCTTGAGCTCGTTCAGAATCTTCTCGATGTACTTGGGCGTGGCGAGCGAGATGAGCAACTCCAGCTTCTCCATCTTCACGTAGAAGGGGTCGTTATACTTGCAGAAGAAGACCTGGATGTTCTTCGACAGCAGGTTCGGCACCTTCTGGATGATCAGTCGCAGGTTGCGCAGCGCCACGTATCGCAGCTCCGCGCTGTCCACCGTCGCCAGCGTCACCAGCGCGCGTGCCAGCTTGTTCAGCGCCGTCTTCGACAGCTCCTCGTCGCAGTCCTCCACGTTCAGTAGAATCACCTTCACCGCGCTGGGAGTCACACAACATCCACACACTCACCCCAACATCACAGCAGCGTTCACGTGCTGCAGACGCGGAATTGTCTTCTCCACGATCAGCATCGCCTCTTCCTCGTCCTCCGGGATGTACGCCGCCAGCGCGTCCAGAATGAAGATCTGACCCCACTCCGAACACTCGTTCAGCGCCGCCAGCAATTTGTTCACCAGCTTCGGCTTCAGGCGCAGCACGTCGTGGCCAATAGTCTCGCCGATGTCGCACAGCGAGGCGATCGCGTTCGCCACCACCATCGGACTCGAGTCGCCGATCATGCGGCGGAGACGCTCGATGAAGCCCTCCTCCTCGCAACGCTTGGGGTCCATGTCGTAGAACTTGGCCACGCAGATGGCCGCCGTCTTGCGCACGTACGGGTCCACATCGTCGATGCACTTGCCCAGAGGCATGATCAGGTACTCCACGATCTTCTGCACACGGATGCACGCCATTGTGCGGAGGGCGAGCGCGCGGATCAGCGGGTTAGGGTCGTCACAATCACGCACGAAGGTATTGACGGCCAGAATAATCAGCTCCGGCTTCGCTCTCGCGTAGTTGATGAGGTATCTACGCGTGATTCACTGAAAACGAAGGCACAGGTAAACGAGCTTCTTCAGCTCCAGCGTCTTGTCGTGAATGCAGCTGATCACGTCGGGGAAGAGCATGGACACATCGGTGCCGATGGTCATGGCGGCAATGACGCATTTCATGGCGTTGGTGACTTCGGTCACATCCAGGCTGTGGAGCTTCTTCTTCCACTCGCCCACCTCACCCTTCTTGGACGAATTGAAGAAGCGCTTGTCGTTGCCCCGAACGCTCTTCATCATCTTTTCCACCACGTCCTTTGTCATGTTAATTCCCTCGTTCGCAAGGTTACGGATCGCACTGATATCGGCCATGGGATTCTCTTTGTTATGACGCAAATCGGAACAAGAAGGATGGCGAAAATGGGAACTATTTGTGTTTCGTTATCATGGATTGGATAGGGAGATGGGGAAAGAAAGGGGAAAGAGAAGGACACGGTAGTGGTGGTGAAGGAGGCAATTCACTTCCTGAATTGCGATTCGCTGGTGCAGAGAAGCTGAAGGCGAAGCAGATTGTGGACATACCCTTTACGAAACTGGATTTATGTGTTCGATGACAATTGGATTACAATCGGGTTCCGAATGCTGTGGTTCTGAACCATTTTGACGAGGAGTGGGAATGGAGCATAGCCATGATGCGTAGAGAGTCATGGCGCTGATGCAGTTTGAAAACAACTGGATTCCCCTTTCGGAGTATCTAAGCGATTTGTACTGCTGTATACTACAAATTGATCGTAGAGAAATCGATGCAGACAAGAAGGAGGAACAACTCAGCGAGAAGGCGATGCTTTTAGTTTCAAAGGGTTTGCTTTCGTGTATCAAGTCAATTGCAGTGCGTGTCTTGCCGATCAAGGAGAAGGAGTTCAAACTCACCAACCCGGAGAATTGGATCGATGTTCTCGCTTCCCGTTCGCTTGTAGACAGTGTGGAGATGGCATGTTCAATAGAAGGAGCTTCTCCAGATCATCATCAGCATGATGCTGACCCAGAAGAAGTGGAACGTGCTGACGAGCGGATATAGCGCGTCCTACTACGGTAGCGGATACGCGAACCAATCCATCACCTCATCGCAACTCACCGATCTGCTCTTCACTCCCGAGTGGCAGGAACTCTACGCGCACTACGGAAACATGCACTTCTACACCCTCTTCTCCTCCAATGCCCTCTTCTACTCCGTCAGCGAATCGCTGATGATCCAGCTCAGTGGGCCCCTTCTTTCCTTCAACCACGGCTCTCTCCCCTCTCACACCTTCTCCATCCGCTCCTGCTTCTATCACCTCTCCTTCCCCCACCACGCCGGCTTCCCTTCTCACCACCTCTTTCACCGTCTTCTTCACCTCAATTCGCTTCTTCCTCCTTCTGCGTCATTCGCCTATCGTTCCATTCATCGCGACTGCGCGCTGATCCTGCTGCACGAGGTGTTTCGACCCGTCTACGCCAGCTGGCAGCGCACCACCGCCAAAGACGAAATCAGCCTTCTTCAACAAACAATCGACACAGGACAGCCCCGAGCAGGTCCCCGCCTGCGGTGGGTGCCACGGCTGGAGAAGGCACTGCCAGTGCTGGCGCGCGTTCTCTTCAACGTGCAGCGCACGCCCTTCTATCGACTGCTGGAGGAGTGCACGCCCCTGCCGGCGGCTTACGAGACCAATCGCGAGCGATGGCAGTGAGAGCGTGCACGGACAGTGATCCATAGTATCTATAAGAACCAACAATCCCTGAAGGAACAAGAGGCCACGCAAGAACAGGGCTTTCTCCTCCCTTTCTCCACACCCACAGCGCCCTCCATCGAAGAACTCACCTCCTCTTCCCTCTCATCCCAGCAAGTGTTCCTCTTCCTTCACCGCTGTATTCACTTCCTCCTTCCCAAGTCTCTTCTCGGCTCCAAGCGCAACTGGCGGCGGTTCGACTCGGCGCTGCGAGTCTTCGTCCAGTCACAGTCGCGCGACACCTTCCCCGTGTCGGCCTTCACCACCGGCATGGATTTATCTTCCATCCGCTGGCTGGCGGTGGAGGGCAAGCCATCGCCAGCCAGCGCGCGTGTGTCACAGACGCTGTTCCAAGCGGTGATTTGCTTCCTCCTCACGACCATCATCGTATGCACGTTACTGGTCTTGTCAATAGATCCCTCTTCTGTCCGTTCACTTCTACATCACCGACACCACCTTCGCCTACCACGCGCCTCTGTTCTACCGCAAGCCCGTGTTCGCAGCCATCGTTCACGGTGAGATGGAATACGGGGGGTACGCGCAACTCTTCCGGCAGGTGAGCTGTGATGTGAGGGAATGAGAGAACAGTCAGGCGTAGAGGAGAGGCAATGTGCGGATCGCCAACCTGCGGTTTGTCCCGAAACTGAACATGGATAAGGGGACATTTTGCGGAGTGCGTCCCATCACCAACATGCGTCCCATGTAACGGTCTCTCTTTGCTCTCACAGACAGCGAACGCGGGCGCGCCGTCCAAGCAGCCTTTTCTGTCCTGAAGACCGCCGTGCGCGAGCGAAAGGTGGAGGAAGTGAAGGGAATGAAGTTCGTTTGCGCGGAGAACGCGAACGAGGGCTTCCGCATGATCGACGACGAATGGCGTGGCGAGAAGCAGTATGTGATGAGTATGGACGTGAAGAAGTGTTTTGATTGCCTTCGCATCGAGGTTCTGATGGATGTGGTGAGTGCGGCGTTGAACCAGCCGTTCTATCGGGTGCTACAGTATGACGAGTACACGCCCAGCCAGTGCGCGCTGAAGAAGCGACGCTGTGCCGTGGTGGGCTTGTCGTGCGATGTGTTGTCCTTCGTGACTTCCCACAATTCCCGCGATTTCTCGCTTCTGTGTGGGTTCATCACTTCTCGGTTGTACTCACGCGACGAGATTCTGAACACGGTGAAAAGCAGCTTATCTTCGCACATCGTTCACGTCCACCACCAGTACTACACTCAAATTCGGGGGATCCCCCAAGGGTCCATTCTCTCCATGCCGCTCTGCAACTTGTACCTTCGCTGCTTTGAGCGAACTGTGTTGGCAGGGGTGGTGGCCTCTTCCTCTCTGCGCCCTGCTGCTCACACCACGCTGATTCGCTTCGTGGACGACTATTTGGTCATCACAACAGACGCCGTCACCCTCCAAAGCCTTCGTGACTATGTTTGCTCTTTACTACAACTTGACAATAGACAGAGACTTCTCAGCAGAACAAGTTCGCCATCCAGCTCACGGCGAACACGCAGCGGTTTCACGACGTGCGGTCGGGTCGCACGCTGTGCAGCACACACCTCACGACCTGGTGTGGGTTCAGCATCGACTCCAAGCGGCACACGGCGTACATCAACTTCATCAAATACTCCGCGTTCCGAAACGTGATGCGCAGCGTGAAGCACGACCACCGCTCTCTCCGCTCCATCCGCGCCTCGATTCAGAGCGTGCTGCGATCGCGACTGCGTGCGGCGCGGCGTCACCCGCGCAGCACCGACGACATCTCCAGCCAGTACTACTTGGTGTTTTGCAGCGTGCTGTTCGCGGTGAAGCGCGCGCTGTGGAACCGTCGGGTGATGAACGCGAAGCGGCTGGAGGAGCTGATCGCCTGGACGGGCGAGTATGTCATCCGACGCACGGTGGTGGGCAAGCGGAGCGTGAGGTGGCTGGTGAACTTCGCGTACTACGTGCTGATGAAGAACTGCGCCGTGTACAACAAGGTGGGGGCGAGGACATGAGACTGAGCGATAGTCCTTGCGACGCGTGTTCTACCGACTTCGCAGCAGTCCGGAGATGGAGGAGCTGCTGCCCGTGACGCAGCACCCGTCCGTTCTTTTCCTGTACAATATGAAGCACTTTTAGTGAGCGGTTTGTTGAAGGAAACAGGCCATGGCAAGTAGTCCTGGTTTTCAAAATCACTCGAAATGGTGTAGTCCTTCACTTCCTCAAAATGCGCGTCGCGCTGCTGCTTGTGGATCATCTTCCACTTCTCCTCCATGCTGTGCACGTAGGACTCCTTCATCACGGGGAACTCGGGAATGGCGAAGGAGTACTTCCCGTTCTGCTTGTGCTGCAACACCAACACCGAGAGCAGCTCCTCCGCCTTTTCGCTCTTGAAATGCATGCTCTTGATGCTCATTTTCAAGTACAGGGAACGGCTGTATCCAGCAATCTAGTCCATTAGCATGTTATGATTGTTTGTACCGTCTTCTTATGCTCCAGCACGCGAACAATCTCAATATCGTCAAACAAGTGAATGGCAGAAGTCCGCTTCATTTCCTTCAGCGCAGCCTATTACATTATTGATGTGCATGCAACAAATACATCAGCGAGCTGTTGAATGTCATCCTCGCGGCTCAACCATTCAGCGTCCGTCTGTCCCATCTCCGAGCAGAACGTCACAGATAGCATCAATACAAACAATAGGAGGAACATTGCAGATAGCCGAATGGGATTCTAGTAATCGGGTTCCGATCGGTCCCATTATCGTGGAATCGCATTCTATCTATCTTTTCCATGAGCACAAATAGTCAAACAGAGCGAGATACGGCTGCCACCTTTAGTGACAAGTATGAGACCGTTTACTCCTTTATGTGTGGAATCATGCTGTAGATATGCACCATTGGCTCCGGAACCTATGGAACCGTGTATACACCTTGGCTTTCGGGATAATGGACTAGGTACAAGGTTCGCGACCGCAACACGAACGAAATCCTGGCTCTCAAGATTATGGACATAAAGAATGAAGACGAGGGCATGTCGCCTGTACTGATTCGCGAGATCTCCATTCTGCGTGATTTGTCCCATCCCAATATTGTAAAGTGCTACTGGTATTATTTGGTGATGACTAGACTCAAGAGTGTGGTCATGGAGCATGACCGCGTCAAGCTGTACTTTGAATACCTGGACTACGACCTGAAGACGTACGTCGACAAGTTCAAGGACAACATTCCAATCAACACCATCAAATCTATCGTGTACCAGATTCTCTGCGGACTGAACTATCTTCACTTGAACCGCATCATCCATCGCGACATCAAGCCACAAGTTTCTTTACAGCTTCCGCTTTCACAGTAGAACATTCTCATCGATAAGAAGGGGAGTGTCAAGATTGCCGACTTCGGTCTTGCGCGCAGCTTCGCCTTCCCCCTCCGCCACTATACGCGTGATGTGATCTTTTCAGATGGGCTTCATTATAGGTGGTGACGTGGTGGTATCGCTCTCCCGAGATCTTCATGGGATGTACCAACTACACGCCTGCCATTGACATCTGGTCTCTGGGATGCGTGTTCGCACAGCTGGTGAATCGCTTCCCGCTCTTTCCCGAGGACAACGAGATCGGCACGCTGTTTGCCATCTTCAAGTGAGTTTTTGCACATGCGATCACCATCAGGAAATTTGGAACGCCCACGGAGGAGACATGGCCGGGCATCAGCCAGCTGGAGGACTACTCGCCGCTCTACCCGAAGTTCCCGCAGCGCAATATCGCCATTCACTTCCCCACGCTCGATCCGATGGGTGTTGATCTGCTTTCTGTAGCACTGTTAAGCTGGAATGATGGATAGAAAATGCTGGTGATGTACCCGGAGCACCGCATCAGGGCTTCGGAGGCATTGAAGCATCCCTGGTTCGACGACATCCGCATGATGTTCCCGAACGAAGAGTTCCAGCCCTATGCTAGTTTGTACTGGATCTGTTTCCTGTCACACACCATGGTTTTCTCATCGGAGCAACTCTGGGAGGATTCGAGAAACACTGCGTACTCCATCGTGTATATGCTTCAATGTGATGAAATCACTCTGTAGGTATCATCCGTGGATCGTGGGTGTTGCGGCGGGTAACCTTCCTACTTTAGCTTGGAAGGAGTGTATAGACAAGATTACCCATGCAGTTTCGTTGGTTTCTGTTGCCTGCGTGATTTCTAGTTCCTTTGAAGATGCCTTTTCCATTGTGTGTTCCTTGCTTGAAAAAAGGGGAGATGCTTCATACCGAACATCCATTGAGAGTGCTTGGTCGGCATTGAGAGGAGAGGTGAGGGAATTCCTGAATAAAGCAGAGGGTGCGTGCAAACAAGAGGGTACATGCAACGAGGTGAAGGGGGTTCGCGCCTTTATGGAGTTGGTGAAAAACGGAGAAATGGATGAGGATGTGGTGGGACTGCTTTCATCCCTATTTGTCTGCTGCAAAGAGTTGTCCTGTTAACAGAATTTCATGTGTAGAATGACGTTCATTGGAGAGATGAGTGTGGACGCTTTTCCAAATGCCCATCATGCCTATTCCTCTTGGATTGACCTTTGTACATGTGATGCAATGACCGTTTGCCCCCCTTTTCAGTGCTCATGACTAGAATGTGTCTTCCTGTCTTGCAGACTGTTTGAACGCACTCGTGAGAACGGAAGAAGATGCGCAATCTTGCCATCGTTTTGCGGACAAAGCGCTTCGTGTGTTCTTCGCATTCTTCGATCAATTCGAATTCACTCCTCCTCTCTTCACCACCCAAGTTATTCGCGAAGTGGGCTTCGGAAATGTCACTCCGGTACACTGCACAATCTCCAATTCACCGTTAGTCCTCCTGGGAGGAATCTCCCGAATTGGAGGGAATTCTACAATCCTCTCTATCCCACCCTTCTCTCCAGTGTCTCCAATCTCGCTATGACTGCAACGACTCACCCGAATTGGTGCATCTTCGCGATCGTTGCATCGAGTCTTCCATGCGCGTGATTTCCCTCCAAGACACGCCTTCGCTTTCGCGTATTCCTCCTCTTCCTCTTTCACTCTAGCCTCGTTAGGATTCGGGACAATCACCTCCATAACCTCCCTGTCCCAATTCTCCATCGCCGTCTTGTTCCGACCCACCCCCACACAATGCACCTATTTGGAACGCTGCGGGTTCACGCTTCATCCGTTGCTTCGCCTCTTCCATCAAACTCCCACATCCTTGTTCGTCTTCCTTCTCTCTTCAACAACAGGCCCTCGCACACACTCTTTGTCGCTACGGAGCTCGCTGAGGTTGGAATGACGCTTCTCGGCTCTCTTTTCTTTCTTCGCGATTTCCCCGCGGTTCCTGCCATGCTCACAATCGCGGGAAGCGACTCGTGCGGCGGCGCTGGGATCGAAGCGGACATCAAAACAGCCACGGTTTTGGGCGTGTTTTCGGCGTGCTGCATAACCGCGGTTACGTACCAAAACACGCGGGGCGTGGCTGGATTGGAAATGGTGAGCGAGGTTGGCTTGAAGGAGCAGCTGAAGGCGGTGTGCACCGATATGACGATCAACGCTGTGAAGATTGGCATGACGGGAAGCAAGGAGACGATCAGGACGATTCGCGATGCGATCGTGGAGTTTGGGTTGAAAAACGTGGTATTGGACCCTGTGATGGCTGCGAGCAGCGGACAGAAGCTAACGAAGAGCGACGTGTGCGGATTCCTGAAGGAGTATCTAATTCCGGTTTGTGCGCTGGTTACGCCGAATCTCCCCGAAGTGGGTGTGAAGGAAGCCAATGAGGTCTAGACGGAGCTGCTGCTCGGACGACCTGTGGAACACACTGTGGAGGGAATAAAGGAATCAGCGCGGGAGTTGTGCCGACTCGGCTGTGGGGCCGTGCTGGTGAAGGGCGGACATGCATTGATAGTTGTGGTGGGTAAGATGTAGATGGGAAGCGAGAATGCGGTGGATGTGCTGTACATTGCAGAGGACGACTCGTTCCACCTCTTTTCGAACCCGTTCATGTATACGCGTAACGCGCACGGGACAGGATGCACTCTGTCTTCGGCAATCGCCAGTTTCTTAGCAAAGGGCTGCTCCATGCGCGAGGCTGTTGCCAAGGGGAAGGAATACATCACGGGCATCCTGAGAAGCAGCCGGTTCCTTCACATTGGAAAGGGAAGACAGGGAGTGATGAATCACATGTTTATGCAGTATCCGTACATGTAGGGAATACTGGGGTGTTCCCGTGGATAAGAGCGTGCTCTTATCGTGTGGTTGTTTGTTTCCAGTATTCGCTTATGAATAACCAGGAACGGCTTCAACCGCCGAGATCTAAGAAGAGGAAAGGAATCAATAGGACGTATTACGCGTGTTTCGTCTCTGAAGAGTAGATCGCGGTATTTGGGGAGTGGAGTATGTTTTTGCACAAGTGCACTCGCGCTCTATCTGTATCGCATGACATCTCCGAGGAAGGTGGCGGCTAGGCGCTTTGATGCCGTTTTGGGAATCGGATTCATTCTGATGGGCATCTATAGAGCGACGCTTGACTATCCTTGTTTCTTTCACAAACACCGCAACTACATAATCGGACAACATCCGCGCTTCTTCCCAGATTTGCTTGATTGCGTGGTGTCTGCAACCGACTCCAACCTAGTGTTCTCTTTCGTCGTGGACACCGGCTTCTCACGGACCGGCAATTCCACCCGCTTCACAGCAACGGGCGGTGCGGGCTTCACGAAGGTGGGTTTCTCGTCAATGGTCTTGATCTCTGTCGTGAACATCAGGAGCTTCTGCTCCTCCACCTCCACCTCTCCAGGCACTACCGTCCTCTTCGGCTGCTTCTCCTTCTCCTTCGCCTTCACCGCGTTCGTGATGTCCTGATCCTCCACATACGACGTCTTGCACTCCTTCATGTACCCGATGCAGCCCTTGTGGCACACAGGATACGATTCCGTCAGCTTTGCCTTTGTCTCCTTCACGCCGTTCACCTCCTTCACGCTCTCCTCTTGCTCACACAAAACCGTGCCCAATTGCGCCACATCCGCCGACCAGAAGAATTGGGGCAGCACATCCTGTGTTCCGTGCAGGTGGAGGCCCAAACCCACACCCACAAACCGCAAATCAGCCCGATTTGTGGAAAAGGAGTGTATAACGGATTGCACGCCCTTCTTCGTCTCCTCCGCCAACACGCCGTTTGTCAGCACCAGTACCACCGCAGGGTCGGCGCGGCAGACGCACGTGGACGCCGCGTACAGCAGGGTTCGCTCGAGGAGCGTCACAAGCGGCGGGTTGGCAGCAGCGGCGAGCAGCGCGGCGAGCACGTTTGCCTGCCACAGGTCGCGTGAGCGGATGCCCGTCGCCACGCGCGTGATGGTGTGCGAGGCGACCCACAGGTCCACCGTCGGGAGGTCGAGTGACGCCACGGCGCGTAGGAGGGCGAGCAGCGTGGTGATGGCGTGGTGACGATTGCCGTAGGAAAAGGCGAGCGAGGAGGCATCCAGCACCACACTACAGGCATACCGCCGCGCGCTGAAGCACACGGAAGAGAACACCTTGCCGTCGGAGGCGGGCTGGTGTTGGAAGTGATGGTAGGCGGAGGGCTGCACGAAGGTGCCCATGGCAGCCAGCGACGGCGCGAAGGCGTTGGCGGGGAAGAACGTACGTGCGAGGCCCAGCGCGAGACCCGAGGCGAGATCGGAGTTGGCGAAGGCTTCAAAGAAGTGAAGAGAGGCTTGCGTGGAGGGTGGTTCGTACGACAGGAGGAGTTGTTTCACGGGGATCGGCGAGACTGTCGCAGAGGCAGACAGCTCGCTTGTCTGGGCGATGTGACGCTGGGCACAGCAGACAGGATCGAAAGGCACCTCCGGCACAACACTGCTCCCCTGTTCGTTCACGGGCTCGGACGGAGCGTCTGCCAACGCCGCGGTTGGCGAGTGGGAACTGAACACCGCGTTGGCGAGAATCTTGGGGAATTGCGGCAAGTCGGCGGCTTGAGAAAGCATCAGAACGCGCTCGCCGAAGTTGTCGCGAAGCCGTGATTCCATCTGCCGTTGGTTCTCGCTGGACAGCGATTCTTCACCGCTTCCCGCGACGCACACGAGGAAGAGACGCCACGCTCTCGCCAACTCCTTCACGTCCTCCACGGGCGAGAGCAGCTGCTCGCTGATGCCGTCGCCGAACACCACCACAGGCTGCGTCCTCATCTCGTTAGGCAGGCTTTGCAGCAGGTCTAGCGGGGTGGAGGGCAGATGTGACACGGTCTCCAGGTCCAGGATGAAATGAAGCAAGGAGGCAACAGAGAGTGTATCGACATTCTCCATTCGCATGGCAGACGTGCGTCCACACGCGACGAACAGGTTCACAGGCACGGCGAGGGCACGCAGAATCAGCAGGAAGGCGGCCACGGCCAGAGTTCGTTCGCGCGCCTTGGACCCGCGGATGGTGACGTTGGTGTCGACGATCACCGTGACGGCAGAGACGGGCGCGGTCAGTGAGACAGACGCCAGCATTGCCGTGAGGGTTTGCGAGGCGAGAGAAATGGTATATTGCAAGAGAGCGGGATCGACTGACGCCTGATGCTCCTTGAGAAACATTCGGGTGACGGACGCGATGGGTCTCACGTACTCCTTCTTCTCGCTGCGCTGGACCGCTAGCTGAAAGAGCCCATCCATACTCCACGCCTGCACCACGTTCATCGCGCACTGCTCGGCAGAAGAGACCATGCTGCCTCGAATGGACGGAGTCATCCGAACGCTGTCCCGCTTCGCGCCGATTGATTTGGAGTCGTGCGAGCACACGCTGGAATTGCCGGAGAACACGCCCGACTCGCGAGAAGTCAAACCGGACGGGTTGCGCGTCAGGCTGGGCTGGCGGGGGAGCACGCCGGACTCGTGCGAGAAGGGGCGGGAGTGTGCGGTGGAGCCGGAGAAGACGGACAGATCGGGATTGCCTGTGGGATGACAACTGGCGAGGGCGTCGAGGCGAATGGCTGCGCAGGACAGGGACAATGGCGAGCTGCAGTGGAAGACGACACGGAAGGATGCGTTGAAGGGCGTTTCGTTCTCTCCACTCATGGTAGAGAGCGGCACGTCGCACAGGAGGCGGAAGAACGCCATCAGCTCGTCGTTGGCGTGCTCGCAGTGCTCGAACACCAGCCAGTCGCCGTATCGCATCGCCTTCCAAAAGACTCCATCGGGATTCTGCGCGTCCAGTATCATCTCGGGGAACAGCGCGCGATGCACGATCACCTCACGCATCTTCTTCCCACTGGGGATCGGCAAGGCAGAACGCCAGGCGTAGGAGTCGTCCACCACCATCAGAACGTCCTGCAGTTGCAGGCACGAGGAGACGGCGTAGGAGAAGCGAGTGGTGTGGGAGTTGTCGGCGAGAGGTGGGAAGAAAGGCAGTTCTTTGCCCAGTCGCTCGCACAAGGCAGCGCTGTGGCCGCACCCAAACACCAGCCACAGGGCGGCGAACAGTTTTGACGGGTCCTTGGCGCACATCTCCTTCACCACCTGGATCTTCGCCAAAAAGTCAGGCTCGCCGGCACACAGCTCCATCGCGCGCGTCTTGGCGCCCAGGCTCTTCGTGGCGATCGAGGCCTTCTCCCGCGGGGACAGCGTGATATCGCGGAACAGCAATGAGCCGTCATACAGTGAGTCGGGGAGAACATGCCCGCGCGAGCAGAGAACGAAACACACATCCTTCGGCGGCGCGAACGGCAACGCGGTCTTGGCGGTCGGCTTGGCGGCACATTGCAGGAAGGTCGCCAGCCACGTGCGCACCGCCATTGGGGCGTCGCTGACGTTATCCAGCACCACCACCTTCTCCTCCACCTTTAGCAGCTCGCCCTTCTCCTCTGCATTGAGTGCGTTGAGCGAGCCAATGGAGCCAGAGGAACCCACAGAGCCAAAGAGCGATCGGACGGTGGTGGTGGGCGTCAGGCGAAGGTACTTGAACTTGTCGCCTCGGGCCTGCAGGAAGCGCCGCACCACCGTCGTCTTGCCCACAGCCTCCGCGCTCTCCAGCACCACCGGCGTGCCCGCCGCCAAACCCATCGCCAGCGCCAGTGCCATCTGAATCGTGGTGGGCTCCGCCTGCAGCGCGCTGCTGCCCGCGAACACCGCCTCGATGCCCTTCAGCGTGTCCGGAACGACAAGATGCTGGAGTGCCTGAACGCTCGGCGCCTCGCCCGCCAGCAGCTGTCGCCACGGGTCCGTTTCAGACCGCTCCGCCAACTCCGCCTGCAACTCGCGACGACGACAGGCGGTAGATCGAAGGAACTGAACAAGAGGTTCAATGTCGACGCGAAGACTGAACACAGCTTGAAGACGCTGCAGAAGAGGATCCTCGCGCCGTTGCTCCTTGCAGAACACCTGAATGAAACGCTCGGGCGGCGTCATGCGCGCAAGCTGGGGCAAATCCTTGGCAGAGCAGGACAGCAGCACAGCACCCGACTCGAGGTCGTTGCCTTCTCCTTCGGGCCAGTTGAGACACACGCCCTCGGGGTTGGACAGCATGGCACGGAGCTGGCTGCGCAGCGGCTCGGCGGCGAGGTGCGGGTTGTGGAGGTGAATGGGGCCCGGCGGTTCGAGCAGGAAGGGCCAGCCCAGCGGGCCGGGGCGGAACACTAGCGCCGAAGAATCCCCTGCTGAGGGCTCTCTCGTCAGAGAACTGGTGTTATTAATGGGACGCTTCGCCTCGGCAGTTGGCAGCGAGCAGCCGTCGAGCAGAACATCGGAGAGGGTCGCGGCGGGCGTTACGTCCACATCGGTTGCCTTCGGCTCGAGGAGACGACACACCTCCTCCGTCACGGCCTCGTCGCCCACACACAGCAGCGGGATGCCCGGCGTGTGACGCTTGTAGCCAGCGATGCACGCCGTGAACACAGCACACTTCACCGCGTCGCAGGCTTGGCTCAGCTCGGCGTACGACACGCTGGACTGGTACTCCTTCTTCCCTCGCGCCATCTTCGCCGCGCCCTTGTTGTCCGTGATGGTGATGATGCCCGTGTGCAGCGTCACACTCACACCTTGCGCCGCGTCGCTGTCAACGAAGCCCTTCTGCTTCCACCGCTCCGTGACGCTCTCCACCACACCGTGCAGCGCGTTGCGCTCTGCAAACAGACAGGCGAGCACAAGCAACTGTTCTTCTCGTTGTCGCTTCTCCACATCCACGTCCTTCCCCAGAATCAGGTTCCTCAGCGAGTGCAGCACCACGCGGTCCACCACCATCACCTCGTCCAGAGACAGCACTCCCTTCTCCACGAACTCCACCAGCTCCCGGCAAACCTCCGTCTTCGGCAGCTTCTCAACGGCCTCCTCGCTCAGTCTCGGGCACTCCACGCACTTCACGAAATCGGGAAGGACTCGCTTCGGCGCGTGGAACAGCAGCAGACAGCGCAGCGACAAGCACGCCTCCTGCGCTCGGACATACGGCGAGCAGGGGCTGAACAGCGAGCAAACGCCCTCCAGCAACTCCGTTGACATGGCCTCCGCGTTCTCGAACACCACCAGCTTCTGCTTCTGCAGCGCCTTCTGCAGCACGCCGCTGTGCTCACGCCCGCTCACGTCGCCGAAGCCAAGCAGGCTGGCGAGCGTGGTTTCCTTCGACACGGACAACGACACCACCTTCTTCGCTATGAAGGCGCTCTTCAACACAGTTCTCACGCCCATCACAATCTCGGAAGGGGCAGGCTCAAAGAGCGCCGTGACGCGGTTCAATGCCAGCAACTCCAAGTGCTGCGACACGGCAGCGAACGAAGAGAGTTGGGGAATCCGCGAATAATCGCCGGAGCGAACGGCTTGCAACAGCTCGGGGGACGGGGGTAGCTGCAGAAACTGCTGGAAGAACCAGAGCGCGTTCCGCGCGCCGCGACGCTCCTCGAACTCCATGGGCGTTTGCTGGAGAAGGGACGCGATCTCGCTCCACGCCGCGGCAGACGCCAGACTCGGCGCCAACGCGGGTTCGGACAGACGGGTGTGATCCTCCGCGAGGGGCACCACAAGGAATCGAGTGCGCACGGAGGAGGGAAGCGTGTTCAGTCCGTCTGGTGTGGTCGTTGCCACCACGAGCGACGGGTGTTGGCGGTCTGTCTGACTCTGGTCCAGCAAGCCGTTGATGCAGGAGAGAACGGCTGAAGCGTGGTCGATGCTGAACAGCACGGCTGTGCCGCTGCACGTCACGACGCGATGGAGGTCCGAGTCGCAGTACTGCAGTGTGGGCTGTGGCTGGCTGCCCGCCTCCTGCAGGCGGTAACCGCCGAGGAGTGTGGTGGGTGTAGTGGCGGCGGAGCAGTCGACCCAGTCGTAGCTGTCGCCCAGACAGGCCTGGACGTACTTCTGCGTGGTGTAGCGAGATGCACTGACCAGGAGGAGCGGACAGCTGCTGACTCGGGCTGCGTCGACGCAACTCGACAACTCCGTGAAGAGCCGCGTGTCGAGCCGGTCGCTGGTGAAGGTGATGGGAAGAGGAGGCAGAGGAAGAGGTGTGCCGGCGTTGAAGAGAAGGTGAAGGCAGTGGCTGAGAGAATCGTTCCAGGACTTCTTGGTTTGTTGGCAGAGGGCTGTCGTGATCTTCAGCACGTGACGCACATCGCGAATCGTCGGGGTTCCGCAGTGCTGCTTGCACGCGTCGCAGGCAGCCTGAACACGCTCCTTCGAGAACGCGCCGCTAAGCAATGTGGCCGTTTCAGTCATGTCGATGGCAGGGAAGCTCTGTTCGTCCACCACCCGAAACACACTGCGTAACCGCGGTGAAGGCGTATTGCACGTGGTGGCCAGCACTCGGAAGCACGGATGAGGCTCTCGGCTGAAGCTCAGGCCGTCGCATTCACACGCAAGGCTCCTGTTTTGCAGCACGGCGAGAAGGGAGCACAGCGCGTCCTCCGCCAGCCGGTCGACGTTCTCCAGAAGAAGAACGCAGCCCTCCACAAACGCCTCTCGCAACGCACCATCTCCCAGCAGACTCTCCGCCGAAAGGTCCTCGTGGCACTCCAGAGTCACCAGCCGCATCATGGCACGTTGGTAGTATGACGTGATGGAGGCGGTCTTTCCCGCGGCGGTGGGCGCGCAGAAGAGCGTGGGCTCTCCCGACAGAATGGCTTGCTTCACGCAGTCTTCGCGTATCTTCGCCCCGTCTGTCTGCGCGCCGCAAGCAGGCGTGCTGCGCACTTCGGCCGTGGAATAGGGAATCAGCTCGATGTAGTTCCACGCGCTCGGGTCGTCGCTATACGCTTGGATGACTCGCAGCGCGTCGCGGCTGGCGTGGAGCACCACGGTGTCGGTTGTGCAGCGGACCGCCACAACGCTCTTGTCAGGCTTCTGCAGGAACAGGGTGGAACCCAACGCGTGCTCGAGCGAGAAGAAGGCGAGCGTGGGCACGGCGGGGTCCACGAGAGGCAGCGAGAAGTCCATGGGCTGCGGACTGGACGAGGAGAAGAAAAAGGAGGGGTCGGAGGGGAAGGAGGCGGCGTGGACCAACGCCGATGGGAGGGAGGTGACAGGCTCGGGACAGTGCAGGGCGAGAGTGGTGAGTTGGGCAACGCAGACGGAAGGCGAGTCTGTGTGAAGTGTCTCGATCAGGATAGAGGGCGCGTCGAGCGGCAAGCGCGTGTCCTGAGGTCTGAAGGACTGCGTGGTGAACAGGGCAGGATCTGGAGGTGAAGAAAGGGGAAAAGAAGGACCGCAGGTGGCTGGCGGGGAAGAGAGCGGCGCGGTGGGCAGCGAGGCGTGGATGGCGAAGTGCGTATCGAGCGAGTGTGCGAAGCGCTGCGCGACGACAGAGAGACGACGGGCACTCTGGAGGTCGGAGGCGTTGGCTGATGATGAGAAGGAACAAAAAGCCATACAGAGAGTGAGTGTGAAGGAGGTGAGAGGCAATGCGGAGACAACGCAGTCGGTGAGGAATGTGGTGACGCCGGCTTCGGTCAACAGGGTGTCTGCGGTTCAATGCCTCCTCCATCGCCCACAGGCAACACGCAGCGACGTGATCAGCAGTCTGCATCCCGTCTCGTGACGCCTCACCTCTACATCGCCCTCCACACCGCGCATCGCATCTACCCATCACAGCACAATCCCTCTATCACCCGTCACCTCCACCTCACGTAGCTCACTACACACGTCCCCGTGAAGCAACTCAAGGATGCTTGGCATTGACACGTTTGCATTCCCTACTCTTCACACGCTCTTCTCACTCGCACAAGTCACGTGATAAGAGATGGTTCGTTGCGCGCCGGGCTGGAAGTCCTCCTCGCGGAACGCGGCGAGTGGTCGAACGCCCACGCACACGAAGGAGCCGACGGAGAAGAAGGGCTTGGGAACGGCGACGAAGAGAACGGAGGAGGCATCCTCCAGTAGAGACTGTTCGTCGAGCGGTGCTCCAGAGGGCAGGAAAAACGCAGCGCAAGAGCTCTGGTTGTTCGTTACCTTCTACGCCTCATTGTCTCCTGCTGGTTCCACGTCCGCACACTGCACAATGCCCGTGTGCACCGCCAGACAGTGCTCCACACACTCTCTCGCGCCGGTGAGCGCGTTCACCGCCGTCACGGTGACGCCCGCACGCTTCAGCTCGGGCGCTTCCTTCACCACCAGACTCACGCTGTCTCCGAACCGCGGGTCGCACAGCGTCACGGCGTCCTCGAGCGGCTGCCCCTTGAAAAACAGCCCGTAGAACTGCGTGTCCTCCTGGTTGTTCAGCGCCTTGAAGTACCTCGCCCGCAGCTCGCCCGCCGTGACGCGTGGACTGCCCGTGAAGGTCCGCACCTCGCTTCCCTCCTGCATGAACGCGATCTGCACGCGCACCACTCTCTCCACGCCTGTCTCTCATTCTCACCCTTCTCGCCTACATAGCAGGTGCAGCGAGCCGTTGGATGCGTAGCTGCCCAGCGTATCGGAGGGCGCGAGCGTGCGATTGCCCAGTCGCAGACACATAGCACTGGCGTAGGTGTCGTTGTGGTACAAGTCCTACGATAAAGAGAAGAGGGAGAGAGAACGCGAAGGTAGTCGCGAAGCATCTCGTCGGCGCGGGTTGTGGCGGGGCGTTTGTAGCTGCGTTTGTTGGACGCGGGCGTTTTGAAGGAGATGGTGACGGAGAGAACCACCTTTAACGGCGCCTCTACAATGGGTTGCTTCAAGGAAGAGCGAAGAGTGCCTGTGGGTGAAGAAGGATGACAGGACGCACAGATCAGAGGCGCATTGGAGGGCAGGTCGTAATCGCCGATCGTGCGCTTGGGAGAAAGCATTCTGTTGTTGAAAAGAAGACAGTAGTGGCTCAGATAGGCGGGATTGTAATCATTGCGGTAAATCAGCTATGCGATGAGAGAGAAGTTTAAATCCAACGCGTAGATACTCCTCGAGAATGCTAGTGACGGTCGTGTCGCTGCTCTTACTAAACGGGTGGCGATGATCATTCATCGTCTTAAACGAAACAATAACACTGCACGTCTCCTGCTGAGTCGCAACGCGAGTTGCAGCAGGAGAAGAACGGAGCTGGGGAGAACGCGCTAGATGTGAGGATTCCATCCTAAACTCACCGGCAGCGGGAAGAGAACGGTGCAGGAGCAGCTGTGCCCCTCCGAAGCCCTCCCAAGGCACGATCCTGTTTCCGGTCCATCGATCACTAGATCCGGCAACGCAGAAATAGAAGGAATCGGGGCTCTCCGCCTGCATCTTCAACTCAGATAAAGCCCAGGTAATGATGGTTCGGGCCGCAACGAACGTAATGCCGTTCACGGTGCACTGCTTTCCGTCCCATAGGAAAACGTAAGAATAGTTCTTCGTAATCTGGACTTCCGACGATTGTTGCACCTGCGCGTCCAGCGGCTTGTTTACCACGAGATACTGGCTCTTCGACATGAATACAAGCTTGCTGAAGTCCGTGCTCGTGAGACTCTACCCCTCAAATCGCATCACCTCAATGTACCGAAAAGTCGGATTGGTGTGCGGTCAGGGTCTCTCCAGCCCCGAACTGGATGCAACACCTGGATCCCTGGAAGGAAAAAAACACGTCCATTTGGAAACTGAGCATCGCACTTCCTCAGGTTAAACAGGGAGCGTCGAGCAACAAACAAGACACTCATTACGTTACTGCTTACCAGCTCTTCAGCTTCATCGTTCCGTTCTCCTCCAGATTCACGTGCATCTTGTGGGCGAGCGCCAGGATCTGCGGCTCGTGACCGGCTCCCGCGGCCAGGCACTTCTTCTCGGCCATCTTGTAGTACTCCATCAGCTGGTCCTTGTAATCGGGATGAGCGCAGTTCTTGATGATGCACTGCGCGCGCTGGCGAGGCGACAGTCCGCGGAGATCGGCCAGACCCTGCTCGGTGACGATCACGTCGAGATCGTGCTCGGTGTGGTCGATGTGCGCGGCCATGGGCACGATGCAGGAGATACCCGTCGGGTCGGTCTTGCTCTTGCGCGCCGAGGGCGTGTGCATGATGGACAGGTAGGCGTTGCGCAGGAAGTCGCCGGAGCCGCCCAGGCCGTTGATCATCTTGGTGCCGCCGATGAGCGAGGAGTTGGCGTGCGCGTACATGTCCACCTCCACGGGGGTGTTCATGGCGATCACGCCCAGACGGCGCACGATCTCGCTGAAGTTGGCGATGGCCTCGGGGCGGATCACCACGTGCTTCTTGTAGAAGTCCAGCTTGCTGTAGAAGCGCTTGAAGCCCTCGGGCGACAGCGACAGGGACACGGCGGAGGCGTAGTCCAGCTTGCCCGCGTCGAACAGATCCAGCACGGTGTCCTGCATGACCTCAGACCAGACCTGCAGGTGCTCGAACTGGCTCGTCGCCAGACCGCCCACCACGGCGTTGGCGATGTTGCCCACGCCGGACTGCAGGGGCAGCAGGTTCTCGGGCAGACGGCCCTGCTTCACCTCGTTGGCCAGGAAATCCATGATGTGACCGGCGATCTTCTTGGAGTCCTCGTCCACGGCGCTGAAGCCGCGGCCGTTGTCGGGCAGGTTGCTCTCCACCACGGCCACCACCTTGTTCTCGTCGAAGTAGGCCAGGTCCGATCCGATGCGATCATCCACACGGCTGATCAGGAAGGGGCGACGGTAGGGCGGGCGCAGGTCGGGCACGATATCGTGAATGCCGCGCAGCACGGGGAGGGAGGTGTTCACCTCGATGATGATCTTGTCGGCCAGAGCCAGGATTTCGGGGGTGATACCCACACCCGTGCCCAGCACCAGACCGCCGTCCTCGGTGATGGCCGTAGCCTCCACAATGGCAATATCCAGCTTGCCGGGGTTGGTGGCGTGATCCTTGGTGAAGAAGCCCCAAGCGAGGTTCTGAGCGAAGGCGGACAGGTGAATATCGCCCATCTCGATCTTGCCCGTGTTGATTCCCTTCGCAATGTTCTTGCCCGTCTGGTAAGGCCAGCGACTATATGAGTGATGAGGGGAGGAAAGGAATACCGAGACTCCATGCCCAGCTTGGCCCAGCGATCCTCGGTCTCAGCACCGACGGAAGCACCGGCGAACAGCTCGAACTGCAGCTTGGTGCCCTCCTTCTCGACCATATCGGCCAGAGCGATAGGGACGACCTTGGGATAGCCAGCGGGGGTGAAACCGGAGAAACCGACAGTCATACCCGTCTTGAAGAACTTGTGAGCAGCCTCGGAAGGCGTCATGACCTTGCTGAGGAGAGACTTGCGAGCACAACGGCTAGCCAGAGTAGCAGACATCTACATAGCGTTAGCAGTGCTTTGGAGGGTGAGCAGGAAGAATACCTTGTCGATACTAGCAAAAGCAAAAGGAATGTGGCTCGATGGGTGAAATGGGGAAACGGGGAAGATTGGTTGTGGATTCCCGCGATTATTGACTATCGAAGAGGATGAGAATGAGGGCGTGGGAGTGAATGGAAGAAGAGAAAAGGAGATGAGGAATGGATGGGAAGGTTATGCGCGGGGTTGAGTTCATGAGGACAGAATGAGGAATGCGGTTTAGAATTTGTATAGTGGCTGTTTGAAAGGAGTGCTGTCCTATGCAGGGTGCTATAGGAATCGGCTTCATGCAAACCCTGAGCTACGCTCTTTCGCTTCCACTCCGTTGTTTGGGAATTGGACTTTCCATTCCCGTTGTAATTGCTGGAAAAGGGTATGATCTGCTGTTCAAGAAGAGTCCCCCCGAACCCCACACCATTTTGGTTGTGGGAGGATCTTCGGGTATCGGGAAAGAGGTTGCACTGCAGTATGCAAAGCCAGTAGCGCATTCCTTTACCGTGTGACCGTTAGGGAAACCATATATCGATTGTTGCTCGCAACAAGGAGCGATTGGAGGCCGTGGGCAAGATGGCGCGAGAGAAGGGTGCGACTGTGACGATTGCCTCGATCGACGCCGTGGATGCCTCCAAAATGCGCGAATTCATCCAGAAGCAGGATGACAGTCGGCCCATTGATTTGGTGGTTGCAGCCGCGGGTTTCATTACACCCCCCAATCCAGCCTCCTATTCGCTTCCGGATGTGGTTATGGTGTTGGTTATTGAGGAGTAGCTCATTGACTGCATTTACAAGGGAAATGTGGACACATGTCGGAATTCTGTCCTGCCTCTCGTAGATCGCATGCGGCAGCGTCGCAGAGGCCAGATCTGCATCATCTCCTCCATCGCGGGACTGGGGATGAAGAATGTGAACCCCATCTACACATCCACCAAGATGGCGACCTACGCCTTCGGCGAGTGTGGGTGGTTTGAAGGAGGTGTTCCATAGCGCTGCGGATGATTCTCGAGCCCTTCGGCGTGTTTGTCAACATCGTGTGTCCAGGTGGGGGATGAAGGGAGTGTTGAGGAGAAGGTCCGACGAAGACGGCGATCTTCGATACGACGGGCACTTACAGTGCTGGACTGCTGTCTGCCGAGTGGGTGGCGCAGCGAATCGTGGCTGGGTTACGAAGAGACGAAACGGTGATTGAATGTGATATGAAGTGTGTGATGAGGGGAGACGTGATAGATAGAGTGAATCTGCTGACGGGATTCTTGGTGAGGGACATTCCGAAGCTGGCGAGGGATTACTTGTACAGGGCGTTCTATCCGATCGCGAGGAGGAGAGGGTTGTTTGTGGTGGAGTATCCTTCCCTGTTTAAGGAGTGGTGTGTTTGTTGGTTGACGTGTGTGTGGGAAGAAAGAGGAGAGAGGATAGGACAAGAGGATGAAGATGGTGATAAGGATGATGATGGGAAATACTCTGCAAGGGCACCAATGTCTAGGAATGAGGGAGAGGAGGAAGAGGAACTCCTTGTATGAACGGTTTTCTTGGAAAAGAAAGCATATTCCTTGTTTAGAGTGACAGTGGTGAGAGACGGCATGTCTGTTTGTGAGGATAGGGGGATAGGAAGTACTCTTCAAAGTGATGGAATGAGGACAGCAGAATGACCAACTGTCTTCAACGTTGGTGAGTGCTCTGAGTTTAGGCAAGTCTATTCATCACTTCATACCATCATATCCACTTCGCATGATCAATTCAGTTGAATCATCATTATACTTGAAAGAGAATGCATTCCAACCAAGTCGAATGGAAGTCAATTTAGGCAAGTCTACTCATCATTCTCACTTCAAATCATTCACTCTTAAATGCTACACGAGAACAATCATGGAATGCTTGATCACCAAACAGAAGTAATTCTAACTTGGGCATGTCTATTCATCATTTCCTCCATTCATTCACAATCACTCTTCAATTCCAATGAAGCACAATAGAAATTGTAACTATCTTCATTCAATTCTCCCATTTCAATCACTTCCAAAGAAGGCACATTCTCAATCTCACACACGGAATAATCAGAGAAGGAATAACGACCCATCTTCAATTCTCTCAACCTCTCACAATTCTTCAAATAGAAATGACGATTTGGATTAATGGATCCAGGATAATCATTCTTCTCCTTCGTGAAGCAATTCTTTCCAATCACCACCCTCTCCAACTGATTCAATCCAATCAACTTCACTTCTTTCACATACCCAAAGCAATCATCTCCCACTTCAAATACTCTCAAACTCACATAAGAAGACAGATCCAGTGTTGTACAACTGCTATCATTACATACACAATAATCCATAATCAACACTTCAATATCACTGTTCACTGACATGAATTCATCAGTAGAATGGATGTTTGCATTGGGAGTGTGCTTAGGAATGCTCGGATGGTTGATCAATGCACCAATGTCTATTCATCATTCTCTCTGGTTGTGAATACTCTTGTAAGACAATTGATTCTTCCCTTCAAATGCACGAGGGAGAGTGACAGTGGAGAGAGAGGGCATGTCTGTTTGTGAGGATAGGGTGATAGGAAGTACCCTCCAGAGTGATGGAATGAGGACAGCAGAATGATTGGCTGTCTTTTCCTTCAGTAGTGAGTGTAGTGAGTTTAGGCAAGTCTATTCATCACTTCATTTCATCATCACCACTTCGCATGATCAATTCACTTGAATCATCATAAATCTTGAAATAGAATGCACCACTACCGAGTCGAATGGAAGTCAATTCAGGCAAGTCTATTCATCATTCTCGCTTCAATCCATTCACTCTCAAACACTGCACGAGAACAACCGCGGAATGCTTGATCACCAAACAGAAGTGATTTCAAACTGGGCAAGTCTATTCATTATTCTCTCTTCAATCCATTCACTTTCAAACACAACACGAGAACAATCATGGAATGCCTCACCACCAAACACAAGTGATTTCAAGCGGGGCATGCCTATTCATCATTTCATTCCTTCATAATCACTCTTCAATTCCAATGAAGCACAATAGAAATTGTAACTATCTTCATTCAATTCTCCCATTTCAATCACTTCCAAGGAAGGCACATTCTCAATCTCACACACGGAGTAGTCAGAGAAGGAATAACGACCCATCTTCAATTCTCTCAACCTCTCACAATTCTTCAAATAGAAATGACCTGAGTAATTACCATAGCTATTCTTCTCCTTCGTGAAGCAATTCTTTCCAATCACCACCCTCTCCAACTGATTCAATCCAATCAACTTCACTTCTTTCACATACCCAAAGCAATCATCTCCCACTTCAAATACTCTCAAACTCACATAAGAAGACAGATCCAGTGTTGTACAACTGCTATCATTACATACACAATAATCCATAATCAACACTTCAATATCACTGTTCACTGACATGAATTCATCAGTAGAATGGATGTTTGCATTGGGAGTGTGCTTAGGAATGCTTGGATGGTTGATCAATGCACCAATGTCTATTCATCATTCTCTCTGGTTGTGAATACTCTTGTAAGACAATTGATTCTTCCCTTCAAATGCACGAGGGAGAGTGACAGTGGAGAGAGAGGGCATGTCTGTTTGTGAGGATAGGGTGATAGGAAGTACCCTCCAGAGTGATGGAATGAGGACAGCAGAATGATTGGCTGTCTTTTCCTTCAGTAGTGAGTGTAGTGAGTTTAGGCAAGTCTATTCATTAGTTCATTTCATCATCACCACTTCGCATGATCAATTCACTTGACTTGTCATCCTCCTTGAAATGGAATGAATCATCACCAAGTCGAATGGAAGTCAATTCAGGCAAGTCTAGTCATCATTCTCTCTTCAAGCCATTCACTCTCAAATACAACACGAGAACACTTCCAGAATGCATTACCACCAAACAGAAGTGATTTCAAACTGGGCAAGTCTATTCATCATTCTCTCTTCAATCCATTCACTTTCAAATACTGCACGAGAACAATCATGGAATGAACCATCACCAACTAGAAGTGATTTCAAACTGGGCAAGTCTATTCATCAGTTCATTCTTTCACAATCACTCTTCAATTCCAATGAAGCATGATAGAAAATGTAACTCCTTCTATTCATTTCTCCCATTTCAATCACTTCCAATGAGGGCAGATTCTCAATCTCACACACGGAATAGTCAGAGAAGGAATAACAACCCATCTTCAATTCTCTCAGTTTCTTACAATTCTTCAAATAGAAATGATGATTCGGATCATTACCATAGCTATTCTTCTCCTTCGTGAAGCAATTCTTTCCAATCACCACCCTCTCCAACTGATTCAATCCAATCAACTTCACTTCTTTCACATACCCAAAGCAATCATCTCCCACTTCAAATACTCTCAAACTCACATAAGAAGACAGATCCACCTCCTTCACTCTCCCATTGCAACACTTGGCTGCAATCACCAATTCCGTAACGGAACAATCCACACTCTCCCATTCCATCAAATCACTGACTCTCACTCTCATATCCTTCACACTACTTTTCTTTTCCACCACCTTATCCCGCACCACATCTGCGGCTTTCATTTCCCTCTTCAACTTCTCCTCCTCCACTCTCACCTTCTCCTCCTCTTCTTTCATCCCCACCAACGTGTCTGGCACTATGTTCATACTCTCCATTCCCTCCTCATCTCTCTCCTTCACTCCCTTTTTCGCCAATTCAGACAGAATCGCGGAATTGCCCACTCTCCTAATTCTCTCTACCGAGTCCTTCACAAAGGAATGCTATTCATCACTCTCCCACACAACACGCACATTCATCAACTCACTCGCATCCCATCGCTCCTTCACATCCTTCACCAGACACTTCCCCACGAAGTCCACAAACTCACTGGACCACTTCCCAGCAGACAGCGAAGGAGGATCCTTCAAGCACACAATCTTCATCACTTGAGCAGAAGTGCAATCCGCAAATGGATTCTTCCCCTCCGCCAACTCCATCAACGTGATGCCCAACGACCACACGTCACTTTTCAACACCGTTTCCCCATCATACACCTCAGGCGCCATGTACCACGATGTACCACACTGCGTGTCCCTCTTGGAAAAGGAATGTTCCAATTGCACGGCCAGACCAAAATCACCCAGTTTTATGACTCCACTCTCAGAAAGGAAGAGATTGTCTGGTTTAATGTCCTAAGGCTCAATCCATTCTTCAGCTCCATACTCGGTGAATGATCTTACAGTTGTGAAGGTAGAACAGTCCAAACAAGCAACAGCTCGCAATCTCGCGCAATTCACTCTCATTCAGCCGATTTCCACTTCGGATGAATGCATGTAGAGATCCGCAGTGACAGTACTCCATCACGATCTAATCCATCAACAACCACCCAACTGGCAAACCCAATTCTCATTTCTGCTCGAGACGATTCCGTAGTACCTCACAATGTACTTCGAGTTGCATTCCTTTAGCAAGGCACTCTCCGATTGCAATTGAGAAGAACTAACCGCCATCTTGATTCTCTTCAGAGCCACAAAGTCACGGGACTTGTTTTCCACAGCCCTAAACACCTCTCCAAATGCACTGTACCTAATTCACCAACAACAGCACGCTCACCCTTCGCCCAACTTCTCCAGAATCGAATACCCATTCACAGAAGGCAATTCCATATCTAAGGAATGAATGACAATTAAACTGTGTCCAGAACAAATGACTGTCCCAATTGCATATGTACCCTAATTCGTCCACACATCGAAATCCTTGGGATCCCGACCCGTCCCGTCCGGACGCCGTAGGCGGAAAAAAACGGGTATTTTGTGTTTGTTTTGGCAAACCAATGCTTCCCAGTGTTGAAGAAGAGCTTCAGCAATGGATGGAGGACAATCATGTGTCCCTGTTAGAGCTGAAGAGCTTTGCCGATAGAATGCTAAAAGAGGTTGCTATTATACCATTCTAAGTGATCAAATAGGATAAAAGAGGTCTTTCTGTTAAAGGCAACAAGGGAGTGCGGATTGTTGCCCTTAAGCGTCTTAGTGATGCTGCAAAGACTCTGACATTCTCTGAACTGTTCTTTCACGTTGTGAACGACACAGTAACCCTATTCTCGCTTTATTTGTATTATTACCAGATGAATCACTCTGTTTTTTGGACCATAACTAGTACTTGGCCTGATCTATCCATAAGAGGGAAGAAATGTCCGATAGGCGATGATCAATTGTCGCAATTGTTGACATTGTCGATATCCATCTTATGAAATGCAAGTACCATAGAGTATGCAACTGTCGTATTGCTGGTTCGAAAAGAGCCGCCGATGAAGTGGCAATTCTGGGTTCCTGAATACGCAGTTTTATGACGGTTTGAAGTATCTACTGTGGTGACAGGAACACTATAAAGGGTTCTAGCTGGTGGATTCTCAATTGGTCTCCTCGATGCTGTTTTCCTTCTTTGTGATCTCTATTATGATGGAAATTGGCTGTCTACAATATAAAGCCTCCCCTAACCACTGCAGTATTCGTATTTTGCTGATCGGTGGACCTTCAGATGATGATTATTGGATTGTCCTACCCCAATTCTGTACACTGTTGCATGACCTAGGAGATGGCTATATTCGCTCAGTATACCAATTCTCTCTTCATGTTGTTGCATTACTGCTTTCCTTCAATCCGTGGTCGAACCAACTTCTCTCATCTTATTCAGTTATATATGTGGATTGAAATGGCAAATATGCTTTCGGATCTCTTCCATCGTGCATTCAAGGTGATGTGTTCAGATCACTTTATATGTATGTGCTTGTGAATGTATATGGATGGCTCTATGTAATAATGACTGAATCTGAAAGAGTGACCTGATGATTTAGAGATTTCGACGAATGGGGTGAAAACCAAAGTTGTTGCATTTTGCCTTCTAATTGCATCTGTGGTGGTGTTGCTTTCCAATTCCACTTCTATCCATGTGATTACACGTGTCCTCTGTTTCCGCTGCTGTAACGCATACTATGTGGTGTAACTGAATGGAATCGGAGTGTAGTTGCCCTGAGGGAGTGTAATTGCAATTCATGTGGATGAGTGGCATTCCAGACTTATCGTGCATTCTATGATGAAGTACTCGTGGTGCACAGTGTGAAATGGATAGCCAGAGTCTGCTCATTGTGACAATTCTCATTGCAAATGAATCTATGCAGCATGATATCGGTATGGATTCTGTGGTGTATAAACTGTCTTCTGATTGTGGTGGATTGTGGATAACTGGGGTATGACGATGCATTGATGATTGATGTGCAATGTGCACTGTGGGAGGTACCGTTCCTTCTGTACGCCTGTGGTGGACATTCATTCAACCTGGAAGAGTATGAGATGGAATGGGTAGTTGAGCTGATGATGATGGTGATGCTTAGGCGACTAGCTGCTATCTGGTGAAGGGAACGTGTATATGAGTGAGGACATCAGGCAGTGAGTATGCATGTGTGAGGGCGTGATTCAGTTGTGTTTGTTGAAGAAGAGTTGAATGATGAGAATTGGAGTGAGAGATCGTAACTCTAACTACTTCTCTCTTCTGCTATATCTTCATTCAAACGCACCCTTTCTTTCTTCTCTTTGTTTTACACGTGTCTACCACCGATCCACATCTTCAAAAGCATCGCAACATGGTCAGAAGGGGGATAGAGAGTGAGAAATGGGGTGAGAAGTGAGAGGAGGGGCTGATGGGTGGGTGAAATGGAACGTTCAGAACAACTTGAAATGATGAACATAGTATGTACTTAGTATCCAATACAATACTTCGGCCTTATGGCTCATCTCGTGTGAATCGCGATTCATGTGATTGGTCATTCTTAGTCGTAATACTATCTTCCTTACATTCAGTATTACACACCAGAGTGACTGTAATACACTTTGGATGTGATTGGGGAGGAATGAATAGAGAGTCGCGACAATCAGTGATTAACCGCGGTAAGCCGAGTAAGACCATTCTTCTCAGATAATGGAAATGAGGTATGTGGGAGTGCGTGTGGTGAAAGGGATGATGGATCGGAGGCTGACTAGGAAGGGAGCTGGCCACTCTCTTCCGATGTTGTTCCTCCTTCCAATCGCACATGGACGATGGTTCTCTGATGGTGAGTGAGTTGTTTTGACTGTTTTCTGTCTTGGAGGGGTGTTACTAACGGGGTAGACTGGTTGGATTTGTCGTTAGACTTGATGATCTTGAATGTTGGTGAATTGGTGTTGGATGAGTTACTATACGGGTGTAACGCATGGATCTGTATGGATCGCGGTTGTACAAGCCTTGATTGATTCCATTGTCTTATCTATCCTTTCCTGTTATTCTTAATGCTACCCATTTCATGTGCGCAGTGATTTGGGTATGCTGATTGCCATTCCTTGATTCCTCTTCTTTCTCTTATGGAATCCATGTTATCGGGTTATTAAGAAGAAGTGTGCACACTATATCCTCAGTACCATGACTTTGGTGCTGCATTGTGATGGACTCTTTCATTTGGTTGTTTGATGTTGCTGCATGTGTCCTGTGATATCCAGACTTCAATCCTTGTTTTGTAGCTCTCTTCTGGTCTGTTGCTGATTCTGTGGTCCTTGGTGTCTATGTGTCTGTGTGTGGACTGTTTGATGATGTACCGTATGCGACAAACCTTGAAGCGCATGTTGTGAGCCTGATCAACTCATGGTGTACGTGGAAGGCGTGAACGAGGGTGACTGGATTATCGGGAGTGAAGGATGGTTATGTGGTTACAGTCCGTAGTGTTTGCATGTCGTGCTAGCTGACCTTGTGTAGATGTGCTTCTCCGCAGTCTCAAGAGGCGCGACTAGAAGTATTGATGGTCTCCATGTCTCGACGTCGTATATCCGTGCTGAATGGAAGGATATGAGGTGGGTTGTGATTGTGATTGTTGATGTGTTAGGCTGTGTCGCGTGATGGAGTTGTCGACCCGTTGTGACGATCTGCGTGGTGTTCCGCTGCTACTGACCGTCGGCCCTCCTTCTCCTCATCTGCATTTCCTCCATGAGTCAATGGCGTGGAGCCATGGCTTATGGGTATGGGAATGAGATGAAGGAAGGAAGGGTTGATGGTTAGTAGCAGCGGGGGGCCGCAGCCGCGGGTGCCCGGGCGCTGAGCGGTAATCGAGGTTGAGGATGAGTCTCATATTTGAACTATGAGTTGTTTGTTGGTAGTACAAGTGAATGGTGAAGGGGGTGGCTAGCCGGGCAGAATCGCCTCGTAAACTCCCTTGACCTTTTATCGCTCCTATCGAATGGGTAGACCAAATGAAGACGATAAAACATTGAAAGTTCCGCTAGCGCCTCCGTTGGGGACATCTCAACAACGAGGACCTTAATCGAAAATCCACCAGCTAGGATCCTTTATTTTGTGATGTTGCTTTGATTAACAAAGAATGGGACTGATTCATCTGGGAATTAGAGAGCGGGGGTGAATCTTTTATACTTGTTACTAATAATCGCCACAAAACACTCAGAAAACGGTTATCTGTGGAAAACAGTCCAAATGGGGGTCACAGTGTTGTAATTGCTGGAAAAGGGTATGATCTGCTGTTCAAGAAGAGTCCCCCCGAGCCCCACACCATTTTGGTTGTGGGAGGATCCTCAGGTATCGGGAAAGAGGTTGCACTGCAGTATGCAAAGCCAGTAGCGCATTCCTTCACCGCGTGACCGTTAGGGAAACCATATATCGATTGTGGCTCGCAACAAGGAGCGATTAGAGGCTGTGGGCAAGATGGCGCGAGAGAAGGGTGCGACTGTGACGATTGCCTCGATCGACGCCGTGGACGCCTCCAAAATGCGTGAATTCATCCAGAAGCAGGACGACAGCCGGCCCATCGATTTGGTGGTTGCAGCCGCGGGTTTCATCACGCCCCCCAATGCGGCCTCCTATTCGCTTCCAGATGTTGCTAATGTGGTGATTACTGATGAGTAGCTCATTGACTGCATTTACAAGGGAAATGTGGACACTTGTCGGAATTCCGTCCTGCCTCTCGTGGATCGCATGCGGCAGCGTCGCAAAGGCCAGATCTGCATCGTCTCCTCCATCGCGGGACTGGGGATGAAGAACGTGAATCCCATCTACACATCCACCAAGATGGCGACCTACGCCTTCGGCGAGTGTGGGTGGTTGGAAGGAGGTGTTCCGTAGCGCTGCGCATGATTCTCGAGCCCTTCGGTGTGTTTGTCAACATCGTGTGTCCGGGTGGGAGATGAAGCGAGTGTTGAGGAGAAGGTCCCACGGAGACGGCGATCTTCGATACGACGGGCACTTACAGTGCTGGACTGTTGTCTGCCGAGTGGGTGGCACAGCGAATCGTGGCTGGGTTGCGAAGAGACGAGACGGTGATTGAATGTGATATGAAGTGTGTGACGAGGGGAGACGTGATAGATAGAGTGAATCTGCTGACGGGATTCTTGGTGAGGGACATTCCGAAGCTGGCGAGGGATTACCTGTACAGGGCGTTCTATCCGATTGCGAGGAGGAGGGGGTTGTTTGTGGTGGAGTATCCTTCCCTGTTTAAGGAGTGGTGTGTTTGTTGGTTGACGTGTGTGTGGGAAGAAAGAGGAGAGAGAATGGAGCAACAGGATGATGGGATGTACTGCTGGAGGGCGGGAGTGATGTCTAGGAATGAGGAAGAGGAGGAAGAGAAACTCTTCGTGTGAACGGTTTTCTTGTGTTTGAAAGCCCATTCCTTGTCAAGAGTGACAGTGGTGAGAGAGGGCATGCCTGTTTGTGAAGTTAGAGTGATAATGCATACCCTTCAGAGTGATGGAACGAGGATACTCGAATGTGGTGCTGCTTTCCCATTCTTTAGTGAGTGTAGTGAGTTTGGGCAAGTCTATTCATCATCTCATTTCATCATCACCACTTCGCATGATCAACTCAGTTGAGATAAAACCATTGAATTGGAATGCATTACTACCAAGTTGAATGGAAGTCAATTCAGGTAAATCTAGTTGTTATTCTATTATCAATCCATTCACTCTCGAATACCACACGAGAACAATTGCAGAATACATTACGACCAAAGAGAAGTGATTTCAAACTGGGCATGTCTATTCATCATTTCATTCTTTGAAAACCACTTTTCAACTCCAATGAGGCAGAATCGAAAGTGTAACTCCATTCATTCAGTTTTCCCATTTCAATCACCTCCAAAGAAGGCACATTCTCGATCTCACACACGGAATAGTCAGAGAAGGAATAACAACCAATCTTCAATTCTCTCAGTCTCTCACAATTCTTCAAATAGAAATGACGATCTGGATCATCACCATTGCTATTCTTATGCTTCGTGAAGCAATTCTTTCCAATCACCACCCTCTCCAGTCGATTCAATCCAATCAACTTCACTTCATTTACATACGCAAAGCACTCATCTCCCACTTCAAACACTCTCAAACTCACATAAGAAGACAGATCCAATGCAGTAAAGCTGACATCATTACATACACAAAAATCCACGATCAGCACTTCAATATCACTGTTCATTGACATGAATTCATCAGTAGAATGAACGTTTGCATTGGGATTGTATTTGGGAATGCTTGGATGATTGATCAATTCGCCAACATCTATTCATCACTCTCCCTGACTGTGATTACTGTTGTGGGACAATTTATACTTCTCCTCGAATGCATGAGGGAGGATAACAGTAGTGAGAGAGGGCATGTCTATTGGTGAGGATAGAGTGATAGGAGATACCCTCAAGAATGATAGAACGAGGATACTTGAATGTACGACTGTGTTCAACACTAGTGAGGGTTGTGAGTTTGGGCAAGTCTATTTATCACTTCATTTCATCATCATCACTTCGCATGATCAATTCAGTTGAGTCATCATCATACTTGAAAGTGAATGCATAATCACCAAGTTGAATGGAAGTCAATTCAGGCAAATCTAATCATCATTCTCTCTTCAACCCATTCACTCTCAAATACTGCACGAGAACACTTCCAGAATACACTACCACCAAACAGAAGTGATTTCAAACTGGGCATGTCTATTCATCATTTCATTCCTTCAGAATCACTCTTCAATTCCAATGAAGCAAAAAAGAAATTGTAGCTCAGCTTATTCAATTTTCCCATTTCAATCACCTCCAAACTATCCACGTTTTCAATTTCACACACGGAATAATCAGAGAAGGAACGAGGACCCATCTTCAATTCTCTCAGTCTCTCACAATTCTTCAAATAGAAATGACGATATGGATCATAATCACAATCATCAGAGTCAAATCCGTCTTTTGTGAAGCATTTCTGTCCAATCACTACTCTCTCCAATTGACTAAGTCCAATCAACTTCACTTCTTCCACATTCTTGAAACACTCATATCCCACTTCAAACACTCTCAAACTCACAAACCTACACAAATCGACCTCATTCACTTCCTTTTCATTGCAACACTTGGCTGCAATCACCAATTCCGTAACAGAATAATCCACACTCTCCCATTCCATCAAATCACTGACTCTCACTCTCACATCCTTCACTATTTCTTTCTTTTCCGCCACCTTATCCGGCACAACAATAGTGGCTTTCTTCTCCCTCTTCAAGTCTTCAACCACCACTTTCACATTCTTCTCTTCTTTCATCCCCACCACTGTCTCCAGCGCAATGTTCATACTCTCCATTCCTTCCTCATCTCTCTCCTTCACTCCCTTTTTCGCCAATTCAGACAGAATCGCGGAATTACCCACTCTCCTAATGCGATCCACCGAATCCCTCACAAAGGAATGCTACTCATTATTCCCCCACAAATCACGCACATTCATCAATTGACTCGCATCCCATCGCTCCTTCACATCCTTCACCAGACACTTCCCTACAAAGTCCACAAACTCACTGGACCACTTCCCAGCAGACAGAGAAGGAGGATCCTTCAAGCACACAATCTTCATCACTTGAGCAGAAGTGCAATCCGCAAACGGATTCTTCCCCTCCGCCAACTCCATCAACGTAATGCCCAACGACCACACATCACTCTTCAATACTGTTTCCCCGTCATACACTTCAGGCGCCATGTACCACGATGTACCACACTGCGTGTCTCTTTTGGAAAAGGAATGCTCCAGTTGCACGGCCAAACCGAAATCTCCAAGTTTTATGACCCCACTCTCAGAAAGGAAGAGATTGTCCGGTTTGATGTCCTAACGCTCAATCCATTCTTCAGCTCCATACCCGGTGAATGATCTTACAGTTGTGAAGGTAGAACAGTCCAAACAAGCAACAGCTCGCAATCTCGCGCAATTCACTCTCATTCAGCCGATTTCCACTTCGGATGAATGCATGTAGAGATCCGCAGTGACAGTACTCCATCACGATCTAATCCATCAACAACCACCCAACTGGCAAACCCAATTCTCATTTCTGCTCGAGATGACTCCGTAGTACCTCACAATGTATTTGGAGTTGCATTCCTTCAACAAGGCACTCTCCGATTGCAATTGAGAAGAACTAACCGCCATCTTGATTCTCTTCAGAGCCACAAAGTCACGGGACTTGTTTTCCACAGCCCTAAACACCTCTCCAAATGCTCTGTGTCTAATTCACCACTAACACGCTTACCCTTCGCCAAGCCTTTCCAAATTTGAATACCCATCCACACTAGGTAGATCCATGTTCAAACGAATGTGTATGAAACAAACTGTGGCATTCCAGAACAATCCCTCTTCCATTCACAGGCAACTCCATTATTCCCAACAAACACCCCACACTATTTCACATTACGCAATCACACCCAGCTCCTTGCCGACCTCAATGAAGGCGTCCACGCAGCGGTTGACCTGCTCCAGGGTGTGGGCACCGCTCATCTGGGTTCGGATGCGAGCCTTGCCCAGAGGCACCACGGGATAGCTGAAGCCGATCACGTAGATGCCCTTCTCCAGCATCTTGTCAGCGAACTTGCAAGCAAGCGCGGCGTCGCCCAGCATCACGGGGCAGATGGGGTGGTCGTAGGCACCCGCCAGCGTGAAGCCGGCAGCCGTCATGCGGTCGCGGAACAGGTGCGTGTTCGCCAGCACTCTCTCGGGCAGCGACGCGGACTCCATCAGCATCGAGTACGTCTTGATGGCGGCGCCCACCAGAGAGGGAGCCAGCGTGTTCGAGAACAGGTAGGGGCGGGACTTCTGGCGCAGCAGCGTCACCACCTCCTTCGACGCGCACGTGTAACCACCGGAGGCACCTCCCATGGCCTTGCCCATCGTCGAGTTGATGAAGTCGATTCTGCCCTGCACGCCGCAGTACTCGGGCGTACCTCTGCCCGTCTTGCCGAAGAAGCCGGCAGAGTGCGACTCGTCGATCCACACCAGCGCGTTGTACTTGTCCGCCAGATCACAGATCTCCTTCAGGGGAGCCACATCACCGTCCATCGAGAACACACCGTCGGTCACGATGCAGCGGTAACGCAGGTTCTGGGTCTCCTTCAGAATGCGCTCCAGATCCGCCATGTCCATGTGGTTGTATCGGTAGCGCTGGGCCTTGCACAGACGAATACCGTCGATGATGGAGGCGTGGTTCAGCTGGTCCGAAATCACGGCATCCTCCGCGTTGAACAGGCACTCGAAGAAACCGCCATTGGCGTCGAAGCAGCTGCTGTACAGGATGCAGTCCTCCATGCCGTGGAACTTGGCGATCAGGGCCTCCAGCTTCTTGTGGATGTCCGTCGTACCGCAGATGAAACGCACGGAAGCCAGTCCGAATCCGTGAGTGTCCAGAGCGTCCTTGGCGGCGTTGATCAGATCCTTGCTGTTGGCGAGGCCGAGGTAGTTGTTGGCGCAGAAGTTCAGCACCTTGTCCTCGCGGCCCTCCACGTTGATCTCGGCAGCCTGCTCGCTGGTGATCACACGCTCCTCCTTGAAGGTTCCGGCGGCTCTGATGTCGTCGAGCTGCTTAGCGATAGCCTCGTTCAGCTTCGCTCCGTTGGAAGTAATAGAAAGACGTTCAGCCATTCTCTCACAGATATGTCGATCCCGAATAGAAAAAATGTGAGCAAAAGATAAACAGGGGAAACGGGGAAGAGTTGGGCCCCCAAACTAAGGATTCAGCTGATCGTTTTGGGTGGCCGTGTCCCGATTCCTGTATTGGCAGCCACAACAACTGGATCATTTCCCCGCTCCCTGTCCCAGACGTGTTGGAGTGTTTAGAGAAGGAGATTCTCTGTGCTGTATATGGCAGTGAGTTGGTAGGAAGATACAACACACCACGGCACAGAATCGCCTTTTTCGTGGATGATGGCGTCCCATCCCATTCCTGCTTGTGCCAAAAACACGCAAAGTGCACCACGAATCCGATTCTCGAAAAGCGAAACGGACCATTTCTATTCTGCAAAGGCGCAAATCTCCCTCGGATGGATGGTCCACAGGATGCAAATCACATGGTGCGAGTGGTGAACGTCAACGTGCTGGATAATCCGACTTCGCTCACGAACCCCTTCCAGTTTGAAATCATATTCGAGTCGAGTCGCGACTTGTTGGATGGTGCGGGTCCTGCCGTTCAGTGAGGCGTAGATCTGGAATGGAAGCTCACGTACGTTGGCGACCACCGCACCGTGGAGGGCGATCAGGTGCTGGATTCGGTGATGATCGGCCCCATTTCAAGGGGGACGCACAAGTTCTGTCTGCAAGTGGCTGTTCCTGCAGCGTATCACGCGTAGACAAACCCGCCCGATGTTTCTAGGATCCCGGAGGACTGCCTTCTGGGGCTGACGGTGGTCTTCCTGTCGGGATGCTACCGCTCGCAGGAGTTCGTGCGCGTGGGCTACTACGTGAACAACACCTGCACCACCTGCTGGAAGCAGTTTTCGCAAATCCAGCGCTGTATCCTAGCGGAGAAACCGCGCATGACTCTGACGCCCATTCTGTGGGATTGCTCTCTTTGTAACAAACACCACCATAAATGACGTGACTCCACATGCTCCCTGTAGCTCTCCCGATTCTCGAAGCGCTTGGCACAGCCGCAGTATTGGCAGATCACCTCGCCGGGCTTCAGCTTATGCAGGGAGTGGAGTCTCTTCTTCAGCAACGGCTCGTAGCGATGCTCGTAGCGTCGCGAGTGCTTGCAGCGGAAGTGTCTGAACAGTCGCCTGTACCGCGTCTTCCACACCCAGTCATTGGCGCACAGTCGTTGTAGCCGTGAGTTTGTCGCGGACAGGGCGATCAAGCTGGACAGGTCGCAGTAGTCCGTCACATGCAGCCATTCATCGGCGCTGAGGTCCTTGCGGGCATCGACCTCCCTGCGGATGCTCTCCACGTCGAGACAGAGCCGTTTGTCCTCCATCTCGCTGCTGGAGTCGTCGCTGATCGAGTAGTCATAGGACAGCACGTAGCAGCCCCGCGCGCAGTAGCAGGTGTTTGTGTTTGTGTCATTCATTCTCTTCCCAGCAGCCATTTCAGCGTCACCATACTTCACACAGCCACACTTCCCATCACCCATCACATCATCACTCTTCCCATCACACTTCCCATCACCCATCACACAACCGCACCTCCCATACTCACACGCCTCACCACACCACGGACACACGTGCGGCTCGCCGGGCACCCAGTCACACCCACTCGCCTTCTCCACGCCTGACGGGTTCCGCACGAAGCTGGCGCGCACCAGTGCGGGAGAGGCGACGCACACGGGACACAGCGTTTCCTCCGCCACACGGGACAGTTGCTGGAGACAGGCGGGACACAGATGGACGCGCCAACGACCGCAGCACAGACGCAGCGAAGGACACTGACGCACCAACAAACAGCCGACGGCATGCACCAAGAGAAAGGGCAACGAGTCCCACAGGGCGACGGGCACATGCTGGAGGAGGAGGAGAAGATCCTCTAAGGAGTGGCGGATGGATGAGTCAGCGGAGTGGAGAGAGAGACGCACCCAGAGAACGTGGAGGGTGAGGTGGAGAAGCGAGAAGGAGGGAGATGCTTCCCGCCACAGCATGACCAAAATCGAGAGGATTTCGGGAGTGGAGAGGGAGGAGGTGTGGGCCAGCAGCGCGGAGAGAAGAGCGAGGGTGGAGGGAGATGGATTTGTGTTCCAAAGCAACTCAATTCCGTCCAGAACACAATTGTGGCCGGAGCGGGAGAAGCAGAACTGGAACAGCTCTAGCACGAAGAGAGAAGGATGGAGGTTGGTTTGGGCAAGGTCTCGCTCCATGAGGAGGAGGAGATGCGGCAGGATGGATTGCTGCGCGGCGATGGGGAAACAGTGAATTGCTCGACTCCACGCGTCGAGGTAGTCCGACACGTTCGTGCACTGGAGCTGCGAGAAGGAGAGAACGCGATCCTTGTTGATGCATGCGGAACACGAGCAGCTCACACGACACGACTCCTGGCGGAAGACGGGAGCAAAGTGGAGGAAGAAGGAGTGAAACACGGAGGAGAGGGTTGGATCCCACGCAGCATTCTCCGCACAGATGCGCACAGCGGTATACAAATAGGACGGAGAGGGGTTTCCATACGTCTCAATCCCTTTCTTCTGCGTGTGGTGGAAATCGCGAATGGCTCTACAGATCACGGCACAGTAGATTGGACAACGTAAAGAGAAGTGCGTTGCACTCATCCGGAAAGGTGGCGGCGCTGGTGAGAAGGACAGGGAGGATAATGGAAGCGAGCTTCTTGCGCGCCTTCCTGGGCTTGGAGGCAACGAGCTGCAGCACGCTCTTCACGATTCCGGTGTCAAAGCCCTCCACGGAAATCCAACTCGGCGCCATTCCCTGCAGCAGCGACATGAGCACTCTTGACGTGAATATACCAAATCAAGCAAACTTGAAGCGTTCCTCGCTCTGGGGCTCCAATTCGCAGTTGACCACCGATTTGTGGATAAGCTGCAGGGATGGGGAGATTTGCGTGAACCAGGACTTCACCATCCCATTTCTGTCCCTTCTGAAGGCAATTGTGCGTTTCCAATAACAATCTGGACCCTAAAACACAGTCATAACTCCAGAAAGCAACTGTAACTCCAAAGCAACACTCACAACCCCAAAACACAATCGCATCCCCACAACAAACACACACTACAAAGAATAGTTATTGTCAACCTTCCACTGCTGAATCCGCTGCCGCAACTCCTCCTCTACACCTCACCCCAACAACAAGAACTCACGCGGAATCAGCTGCTCCTTCGTCAGCGGCGTGCGGTCGTAGGGGTCCACCGGCTTCTCCATCAGCAGCCGCTCGATCGTGGAGCGGTCCAGCACCATCTTGGAGTTGGGCAGCATCACCGGGTCCTTCATCAGCTCGTTCGTCATCTCGTCCAAAAACTCCTCCGGCGCGGCGTCCAGCAGGCTGTCGAGGCTCTGCAGTCGGTTGCCCTCCTGCTCCAGCTTCGCGATGAACGCCTGCATGCGCGTCTGGTCGTTCTACGCTCACACACTCGCCGTTGCCTCACGAACTCAAGCAGGTTGCGTGCCTTGCAGATGCGCGCGGCGCGCTTGAAGACGCTCATGTCCAGCGTGCCCTCCTCGTTCATGCACAGGATAAACTGCGAGGACTCGCTGAACACCAGAATCACCTTCACCAACAACGACAACAGCTTGTCCGGATCAAAGTGGTACTTCTCCGGGTTCTCCAACTTCAGCGAAACGCCCTCCTTTCCCACCAACTGCTCGACCAGGCGCGGCAATGACACAGCAAGTGGTTTGATCGTCGTCTCCTCCAGCCAGATTTCCTACTCTCAACCGCCACGCCTGTTCCTACACCCCACGGCTTCGCCGCGTCCAGCAGCAGCTGAAGCGTCTCGTGCGTCAGGTCGAAGGAGAACCGCACGCTGCGCTCCAACTGCGTGAGGCGCAGCTGCTTCTCGTCGCGCTCCTTCTCCTCCAGCTTCGCGAACTCCGGCTCCAGCATCTGCGCGGTGAGCGCCTTGATCTCAGGAATGGCGGCGAAGGCGTCGTCGGTCAGCTTGCTGAATGAGACGATCAGCGCCTGCGCGAAGCGCTGCACCACCGCCGCGTCCTTCTTCATGCGAACGACGACGTCGGAGGAGCGTGGATCGTGCCACAACACGCAGAGCACGGAGAGAATGTACTTCCGGTACTGCGTGCTCTCCATACCCACGCTCTGCACGTCGCTGAACAGTTGCACCAACAGGTACAGAAGGCGGGAGATGCTGTGAGCGTCGTTCAGCAGGATCTCCGAGGCGTGCAGCGCCTGGCGCCCCAGCGCGAAGGAGGAGGCCTCGGGCAGGAACACGGAGTACAGACACTACGCTCGATGACGGAAATCGGGCCTACTTTCGTCATGTCGGCCTTCATGTGGATATTGATGAAACTGCCGACCGTGCCCGGCGCGTCGTCCAACGCGTCCATCAGGAAGGAGAAGATGGGCTGAAAGTAGGCGGGCAGATAGACGGAATCGGGGAAGGTGAACCTGCATTTGAATCCCACAATGAAGCATACTGCTCGAAGACGGAGAGAACGGAGAGCACGTCCTCCAGACAGAAGAGCGGCTCGAACTCCAACGCCTCCTTCTTCAGCACCATCTCGCACACAAATCCGCTCGATTTCAGCCACCGGTCGAGGTTCTCCGTGCGGCGCAAAAAAGCGGCGGAACTCAACTCAATTTCCACCATCATGGCCGTTTCATCGTACGAATCCGGGAGGATATTCGCCACGCCCTGATAGCCGTTGGGCAGCAGGCGCGACAGGTTGCGCAGCGCCTTCTCGCGGATGTTCTGGAGGCCGCCCAGCGCGCGGCGCAGACAGGCGAGGTAGAACCAGACGCAACGCGTGGAGAACTTGAAGGTCTGATGGTCGAGCGAACAGGCGGAGCGGTCGGCGTCGTGTTGAATGCGATCGGCGTCGCGCAGTAGCGGGTCGTCGGAGAGAAGGTAGGAGGGATCGGGGTACTACTCGTCAGTACGGAAAGTGGTGCGCACCAGTTTCTTGTTGAGGATGGGGAGTGCGAGGTTGAAGAAGACGGCCTCCAGAGAGAGCAGCACGGAGGGTCTGTGCATAAATCCACTCCTTTGGACATACGGCAAGGCCATACCGTAGTTGGGGTTGGATTTGAGCAGCTCATCACCGCCGAGGATCACCGCCTCGAACCACTGCCGCACGAGCATCTGCGACTCCTTGCACTTCAGCAGCGCCTTGCACAGCTGCGTCTGCAGCGTCTATCCCTCACACCCCAGGCAGGTTGCAACGGTAGTAGCGTCGACGGCAGTGGCGAGTGAGGCGAACTCCGACTGCATGGAATAGATGGCTTGCGGTGAGGACAAATCGGGGCGCACGAGTTTGGCGGCGAGGATGAAATCGGCGGGGTGCAGGCTGAAGAAGGGGAGGAGATAGTCGCTGTTGGAGGCGAGTCGCAACGCGAGGCCCGTCTTCGGTTCTGTGAGGAAGTGCTGTGTGCGAATGAAGGATTGGCAGCCCAGCGGCTCGGAGAGCAGGGCCACGAGGTGGGCGAGCGCCTCGTTGAGTGCGGGCAGGCTGAGGTTGCGACCGGCGTAGATGGCGTCGTTGCGGAGACTGGTGAAGAGAATGGCGAGATGATCATCCAAATCGCCCATGGCGGCGTCGTAGTCCAGGAACTTGCTGACGATGGTCTGCGCGTTGGGCGAGGCGAAGATGCGCTGGAACTGCTGGATGAAGGTGGATTCCACGCCGGGCCTGAGCGTGAGGGAGAGAGGAAGCGGGGACTGGAAGTAGTTGACGACGGTGGTGCAGAGCATGCCGAGGATGAGGTCGCTGTTGTTCTCCAGTACGTTCTTCACCTCTTTGATGAATGATCACAACCGACCCAACCCTGGCTGGTGGCACTTCGCAGATGGTCGCTGTTGCGGTCGTAGCACTCGCAGAGATAACTGACTTCGTTCATGCCCAGCGCGACCTGGTTCTGCATTTCCTTGTACAGATAGCTGTCAAAGTTCTCGATCGATATGGATTCGCCCACGGGGTTCTACGAGAGTGAGCAGGGAACAAAATGGCGACAAAGGGGCAGCTCATGGAAATTCCTAGGATTTGCGCGCATAGGGTGTGAATCTGTTGCCGTTTTCGCATGGCGTCGTCGTAAACAATGCGCGGGGAGGAAACGGGGGCAGGAGGGGGCGGAGTCACTGCGGCCGGCGAAGGAGCGGGTGCTACGGCATTACCCGTTCCGAATCGGGACAAACCAGCTTTCAGGACTCCGTCAAATCGACTCGCACGAAGACGACGAATCTATGCGTAACGCGGAGGAGGAGAAGAGACGCACCTCTTCTTCACTTCGTTGCATTGTAACTAAATATCACGAACAGAAGAATGGGAAGCACCCCTTCCTCACTTCGTTGCATACTAACGAAAGACCACACACAAAAGAAAGATAGGAACAAACAAAACCTAAAACTACACTACATGAGAAAACGCCCGTCATATGTTCGGCATGTGGCTCCCGGGCAATGTCGACGGGAGACTCATCTGCACCATGGCCTGGTTGACGCTCTCGTATCGCTTCTGCCACTTCAACGACTACATCTCACCCATTCCCCGTCAGCCCTACCGTCGGCGGTGGATTGGTCACCCAAGGGAATGCAAGCACTTCCCGCATCGACAGTCGCTCCTCCGGATTCTTGGCCAGCATGTTCTTCACCAGCAGCAGCGCATCCTCCGACACGGCGTCCCAGTCCCGCGGGTCGTACTCGATGCGCTCGTTCACCGTCTTGCGAAGCAGCTCCTTCGCGTCCTCGCACGCGAACGGCGCATAGCCCATCAGCAGGATGAATAGCGTCACGCCCAGCGAGAACACGTCCGCCTTGTCCGAGTACTCGCACCGCGAGATCACCTCAGGCGCCATGAAGCCCGCCGTACCCACGATCTCACTACTCCTCACCTCTTCATCACTCCATCACTTGGTGTCGCGGTTGAAGTGGTCGGCCAGCAGGCTGCACCCGAAGTCCGTCAGCTTCATCGGCGCGTGCGCGTCGTTGCTCTCATAGATGATGTTCTCCGGCTTCACGTCCAGGTGGTAGATGTGGTTCTCGTGCAGCGTCTCCAGCGCGCCGCCGATGCGCCGGATCACCGTCGCCGCCTCGCGCTCTACGACTCAGCACACCGCCTTGTTTCCACCCGTGAAGCGCCGCTTGTGCACCAGCCGGTGGTAGAGGTCACCGCCGCCCATGTACTCCATCACCACGTGCACCAGCAACGGATCCTCGTATATGTCGATCACGCGCACGATGCAGTCGTTGTGCACGCGGTCCTTGATCTCGCGCAGCACCGTCAGCTCCTGCCGCAGGATCGCGTCGTCGATGTTCCCGCGGGAAATCACCTTCACGGCGTACATCTCGCCCGTCTTCTAGCCATCACGCATTCCGAACTCAATCACCTTGTTCTGGCCCAGACGCACCACGCCGTAGCGCCCCTTGCCCAGCACGTCGAGCAGACTCATGGACTCGTGGATGGTGGCGGAGGATTTGCCCTGCGACGACAATCGGCGCTGCAGCGCGATGAGCAGTGAAAAGAACCGAATCCACTGGTCCTAGGCGTCAGCAGCGAGCGAGGCATCCACGCGCTGCGGCATGCTGTACGCCTCGAGGATGTAGGTGCGCTCGAGCTTGTTCGGCTGGATGGAGAAGGCGAAGGGGTGGCCGCTGATGTTCTCCACCATCACCTTGCCGTCCGCCGTAATCTCGGTCTTGTGCCGCGGCACCTTGCGGTTGGACACCTGCGCGTGAAAGGAGGGAAAGAGAACGTACGTCGTAGTAGAGGAAGGAGGAGGAGCTGATGCTGAAGAAGCGCCGCTTCCACATCTGGAGGCCCCGAAACCCCTTCTTCCGCAGATTGCCGTCGAAGTGCAGCTGGAAAAGCAGCTCGCTCGCGGCGTCCTTGGACATCTTCTCGATGTCCTCGGAACGCAGGGCCAAGACGTCCCGCCCGTCGATGATCACCTTCTTGAAGGAGGTGACGTAGTCCGGGGAGTCCTCGAAGCAAAAGTCGTCAAAGAAGGCGCCCTTCAGCGTGGCGACGAACGAGTTCACCCGCTTGTGCCCGACGACGGGCCGAGGCGATTCGATGAGGGAGGAGGGCGAAGTCGACAAGCGATCCATCAGGACGGGACAACCATCGTTTCCAATCGTAACTTCAGCCAATCCGGATTCCTGGTCGTTTGACATCACCTGTGGTCCTAAGGCTGTCTTTCCTAAGAATCCATCTGGCGGTTAACTGCACACAAGCGTGGATGCAACAAACAGAAACATGCGCTTACATAGCGTTGATGATATCAGCATCGTTGCCGTTGTACAGGCTGCACATGTTGGCGAGCGTGCGCGCGTACTTCAGAGAGTACTCGGTGAAGCCGTACTGAGACTCGTACTTCTCGAGGGCGGCGTTGTAGCAAGGCCAGTTCTTCTCCACGATGTGCATCTGGAGCAGAGTGTCGTCGTTGCCCATCACCTTCTTGGCCAGCTGCTGGAAGTAGCGGTCCGCGTTCAGGTTCTTCTCCACGACCTTCATGTACATGTCGTAGGCCTCCGTGTCGTTCTCGTCCAGCGCTCTGTTCTTCCAGTAGAGCATCTCGTTGTCGCGGGAGTTCCACTGCTTCACGGGCTTGTTGGAGGAGCGCAGGTACTTTCTGCGGCCAGCCTCGGCGGAGATGTAGTTGGCGAGCACGTCCTTGGCGATCTCCATGTCTCCGAACTGCAGGGGGTGGGAGGTGGTGGTGAACTCCTTGGCGTCGTCGAACTGCTTCTGCAGCGTCAGGGTCTTCAGGTCCGCAACGTCATCCTGCTCCAGCCAGAAGCAAGACCAGACCTCACCCAGGCAGGAACCCACGTGCTTGCCGTCCACGATATCGTCCTCAGGAGGGCAGTAGGTACCCCAGGAGGACTCATCGGGGTAGGTGGAGGACAGGGTGTAGGCGTTGATGTCCTTGGGCAGAGTCTGCCACATGGAGCCGGACTCGCAGGCCTCGAGGTAGTAGACCAGTCTCTTGTACATCTTCTGCTCGTACATCTTCTTGATGGTGCCGACCAGCATCTCGGAGGTCAGGAAACCACCCTCGGGCATGGAGACAATGTTATCACCACCGTGGTCAATGTAGTACAGGAAAATGTTATCCTCAGCCGTAGTCTTCAGCACCTTGGGATGCTCAATGCCGGAGATCTTGGCAGCCGTCGCCTCGTCGCCGAGCAGAATGGCCACGTACAGCTCTCTGGTCAGATGGTTCTCCTTCTTGTAGTCGATCACCAGACCCTCCTGGTAGTTGCGCTGGTTGTTGCCGGGGTGGTTGTAGATGGTTCCGGGGAAAGGATTCGCCTTGTCGCCGGGCAGGTCTCCGTACATGATGGTGATGATGTGATCCGGGTCAAACTTGTGGTCCGTCAGCACACCGTACATGTGGGCAACATCGGACTGGTGTCTGTAGTTGTTGTAGCCGGAGGAACCAGCGAGCAGGACAGCCCATTCGGCGGCAGAGGCCAGGGCGATCAGAAGAACAAAGGACAAGCACTTCATCTCTTACAAATAAATAAAATGTGAGCGATCATGTGTGGGAGATTTGGGCGCCGGTATATTGGCTGCCATTTAGAGCCGGCGGGACGACATACAGGGCATGACGTAGACTATTTGTTTTCGTGCATCCAATCAATTCTCACTGGCATTTTGACTTGCTTTTCGATTCCGATTCGGTTCCTTCCCTTCCCATGGATGGATGGATTGCAAAAAGGCTGGATTTGAGCAGGATGAGGTTTCCTGGAATGGATGTTGAAATCGAGACCTTTCGCAGAAGCCATAGACTGGGTTGGATTTGCGAGAGGGAATGAAGCGCATTTGCGCAGTTTAAACAAATGGGCTTTGAGGTCACGCACTCGAATTATTGGGGTATCCCACCGCCTTCTTGCATCAAAACGCAATTTGAAAGGAACCGCTCGCATGACGCTTGATTTTCACAGTCGAATGCGATTTGCCTCCGTTCTCCCTATTATTCTCCTCCTCCTCGTATCACTCGTCCGTTAGCCTCATTTCGCTAGGTGGGCTGCTGCTGCGATGACACGGAAGCGGAAACACGAGTGGTGACTCTCGTGCTCCGACCCTTCGGAGCGGTGGCTTCGGTTCGCTACCGCTTTTCGCTGCCGGCAAACCGGGGAAGGGACGCAGAGAATTGGATATTCAAGAAAGTCAGAAAGGGCGTTTCTAGCCGATTTCAACACTCCCTCGAGTACCACCCCGGAGAGGAGTACACCTTTCACGGCATCATGTGGGAAGTGGAATGATGGGATGAGGCGTAGCAACGACGGCGATGCCGCGTCGTTCGTGAGCTTCTCGCTGTACGATGGGAGGAACTTGCTGGAGAACCGGCTCCTCTTGTCGGAACGCGTTTTCCCCAAAGACACGGAAAGCGGCTTCCCATTCTCCTTCCCCGAGCGGTGTGACCCTTCTGCCTTGCTCTTTCTGCTGCACACTCGCTCCGTTCCCTCCTGGGTTGCGCCTCTTTGCAATCCTCACTTCTAGTACTCCTTCGCCATTACCGCCTTCGAGGAAGAGTCGGAGTCGCGCCAGGTGGTTCTCACCTTCAACCAGACGCGGTCCCACGCCTCGCGGCAGCTGTCGCTCTGCCCCTCTCCACATGCATCCCGTTACAGGCTTCACCTCTTCTCACCGTCCTTTCGCTCTGTTGTCGTTATCCCTAGAGAGCAGAGCCGTTGGAGTCGTGGTACCTTCCTGCAGGTGTTCGACGCGCAACAGCGGGTGTGGAGTTTCACCGCCCATTCCGCCTCTTCCGTGTTCTCGCTGCCCACCGCCCTGCCAGTGCCCGCGTCGCCGCGCCTGGCGCACACGTTCCAGTCGTCGCTGGTGGGAGGCCACCTCACCGCCTGCGTGGAGGACGGCGCGGTACGGCACTGCGCGTGGTTGGACAACACGCCTGTGCTGACGCTGGAGACGGCGGTGCTGCGCGGGCCCGTGGTGCGCGTGGCCGTGGATTACGAGGGGGATGACGCCGTGTCGTTTGCCTATGAGATGAGTGTGGTGTCTGATGCGTTGCTTGCTGCTTTGTGTGACTCATGGCGTAGCAACACTTCACTGGCTTCTCATGATGCTACGAATAGCAACACTTCACTGGCTTCTCATGATGCTACGAATGGCAACACTTCACTGGCTTCTCATAATGACGCTACGAATGGCAACACTTCACTGGCTTCTCATGACGCTACGAATGGCAACACTTCACTGGCTTCTCATGACGCTACGAATAGCAACACCACCCTACGGCACACGCTCACTCTCCAGCACTCCGCGGAGGAGTCCTTCAACGTCACACTCCCCTTCGCCACCTGCGAACCCTCGCTGCTGGGCACGCAACCCATTCCCCGCCTCCCAGCAGACGCCTCCTACACCGTCTCCTCCGCCGCGGGCAGGACGTTGCTAGTAGCACACTGTGTCAACGGCACGCTGCAGGCAACGCAGTCCGCCGCGTGCGAGTGCCCGTCGGTGGTGGACGCGAGCGGGATCGACTGGCCGCAGACGCACCAGGGCATGCTGCTGCAGAAGCCCTGCGTCAACGCGCAGTACGGCTCGCTCACCTACTGGTGCTCCGCGCGCTGCGCCTGGGAGTACGTGGCCGGCCGCTGCCTGCCCATCCGCTGTCCGGCGGAAGTCGCTGACGGCGTGCTGTGGACGGAGCACCGCGCGGGCGAGGTGCAGCGCGTGCCCTGCGCGGATGGCCGTGGCGAGGCGCTGCGTCGGCGCTGCGACGAGAAGGGCGAGTGGGGCCCGGTGGAGGCGGGGCGGTGCAACTGCGCGGCGGAGGGCGAGTGGCCCGCGGCGGACAGCAACCGGTACGTGCACCGCGCGTGCCCCGGCGGGACGAGCGGATCGGTGACGCGGCGCTGTGACCGCTTCGGACAGTGGGGCGAGGTGATGCGCGACTGCGTGCGCATCGCGTGCCCTGAGGAGACGCTGGACGACGTGACGTTCCCGTCGGTGGCTGCAGACGCGGACAGCGTGGCGGCGTGTCCCGAGGGCTTCTTCGGGTCGGTGACGCGACACTGCAATGCGAACGGACAGTGGGGCGCCGTACGGAACGAGTGCGCGTCGAACCAGTGCGATGTGTTCTTCTTCTCGTTGGTGAAGGACGGGAGTATCCTCATCTCCTACTCCGGGGCACATCAGCTCTCGCACATCACCGCCTCCTTCACCCCGCCACTGGCGGAGGACGTCAAGGGCAGCACCACATCAGTGACCATTCCGCCGTTCGCGCCGAGCGTCCCGGTGATGATGACGGTCAAGGGCTGGTGGTTCTCGCGGCAGGTGGAGCAGTGCACCGTTGGCAACTTCTTCACGCGCTGGTTCTGCTTCCAGCTGCGCCCGCCCGTGGTGCTCGAGCGCAACGTGACGCGCGAGGGCCTGTCGCTGCTGTTGGACGTGGGCTTCGCCGACTGCAAGAACCGGGCGCCTGCTCAGCTGCTGTTGGAGACGAAGGAGGAGGGCCGCGTCCAGCGCGACCACTCGCAGTTCCGCTGCACGCAGCTGGGCGGGTGCCTGCCGCCGAAGCACGCGGCGCTGGCGGTGCACAACCTGAACCCCGCCAAGACCTACTCCATCCGCGCACTGCTGGCCACGGAGGACGCCTTCAAACCGCTGCAGTGGTCCGCGCCGCTGGTGATCTCGCCCGAGGACACCTGTACGGAGTGGAGTCTGCGCACCGCCTGCGGGTCCATGGCGCTGTTCCTCTTCTACATGCGCTGGGACACCTCCGTGCCGCTGCCTGTGCGCGCCGCCTCCATCCGCTACCGCTCCGCCTACCAGCAGCTGGCGCTGCGCCTGCAGCCCTGGCGCTCGCGGCCCATCGCGCTGTGCGAGAACGGCGCGCTGTGCACGGAGCGCAAGATGTACCTGCTGCCACTGGAGGCGACGGGGATCTGGTACCAAGTGGAGCTGACGGTGACCGTGGCGGAGCGTGGGTGCACGCACACGCAGCAAGTGCTGACCTCGTACTACGCACCGGCACACCCGGCGGTGGTGATGCGTCGCAGCGTGTTCGACTCGTACTGCGTGTTGTCGTTCGAGCAGGCGAATATGCCACTGCGCATCCGCGTGGAGGTGCTGAATGTACTCAACGAGGTGCAGCAGGTGCAGGAACAGCAGCTTCTGCTCTTCCAGCGTCGCGAGATCCGCCTCACCAACCTTCACCCCAACTCGCACTACTGGGTCAACACCACACTGTTCGACTCGCTGGGCAACCGCGCCTCCAACCGCACCGACATCGTCACGCTTCCGTTCCAGCCACTCCAGCACAACCTCACGCTGTTGCACGTCTCTAAGAACCATCTCGTCGCCGAGGCCTTCTCCTCCGCCCGCGGGCTCCTGCGCTGTCGCTTCGACGCCGAGCAGCCGCGTGTCGACGGCAAGCAGATCGTCAACTTCCCGCTGCACCTCGGCGCCGTGGACGCGGGCGCCATTCGCGTGTTCGACACTGCCGTACCATCCGACGCGCACTTCTTCTCCTGCGTGGTGTCTGCGGAGGATCTGATGGTGCTGAGTGCCAAACCCGCCACTGTGTTCTTCACCACGCCGTCGCGTCGGCGTCGCTTCCTCCCCTCACCCATAGGACTGGAGACGGCGCGCGTGCTGCGTTTCGACCCGCCGCTGCCTGTGAATGCGAAGCCGTTCGAGGAGGAAGTGTTGATCCCCTACAACTGGACGGTGCGCGCCACCTTCACGCGACCCGTAACACTCGACAGCGCGCTGTCCTTCTTCTTCATTCACTCGGGCGGCGGCGAGGCCATTTCGTACGTGGGCAAGAGCGCGCGGCACACGCTACGGCAGACGAGTCCCATCGAGGTGGAGTTCGACGCGGTGGGCAACCAGAACAGCATCCCGCAGGTGCTGATGCTGCCGCGGCCTGAAGCGCTGACGGATGCAGAGAGTGGCATGCCTGTGGTGTTGCGTGGTGTTGTGGGTGATGTTGATGGGGGTGTGAGTGGTGGTGGTGTGAGTGGAATGGTGAGTGACAAGAGAGGTGGAATGGTGAGTGACAAGAGAGGTGGAATGGTGAGTGACAAGAGAGGTGGAATTGTGAGTGACAAGAGAGGTGGAAGTATGAGTGACAAGAAAGGCAGTGAGAAGCCACTCAGCACAATGCTTCCCTTCTACCGCCTGATCATCGCCTCCAACGTATTCATCTCCGACCGCGTCATCAACTCATTCTCGCCCGAGAACCTCTGCCTCGAGGACAGCCTCGAACTGCACTACGACGACCCCGACGGCGGGCTGGTGTTCGGCGAGGTGGAGATCCACCGCCTACTCTCCAACGAGACCGTGACGGTGCTGTCCTCGCACCCCTGCGTCGAGTACAGCTTCAACGCCTTCACCACCGTGCACTTCCGCCTGCTCCATTGCCACCCCGGCCTACAGATCGCCGAGAGCTACCAGCTACGCGTCAAGCAGCCCATTCTGCGCCTGCACAATCAGCTCGTCATCGAGCCCACGCCCATTCTCTTCCGCATCGTCGGCTGTGGCACTCTCTCGCCTCGCTCACGTATAGCGCGTCTCCCACTGGCCATTGTCGCCGTCTCACCCAACGCCACGACGCTGCGGCCCGGAGGCGTCCTCTCGATCCAGTTCAACCAGCCTGTGGAGGCGGGCGGCGGAAAGATCCACTTCCAGCAGTTCCACCCGCACACCGACTTCTTAGGACCGGACGAGCACGCGGTGGAGGCGGGCGTGATCGAACGGGACGAGGCAAACCGGTCGGTGATGCGCTTCGCCTTTGAGGAGCTGCGGCTACTGCCGAACGCGCACTACCGAGTGCGAGTGGATCGGACGCTGGTGAAGAACACGATGTGGGAGCAATTGGACGAGCAGTTGCTGGAGTTCGAGCTGGCGACGGAGGATGAGCGATGCGTTGTCGTGGGCGCCGGATCATTGCCACCCTTGGCCAATACGTTCTCGCTGTGCCGCTATGAATCGTTGTCGGAGCGCGTGTCCTGTGCATGTAGCTATGTGTTGTATTAGTGCTTCCTGTGTTTGTTGCTGAACTGCGTTTGAATGTATAGGAGGTGTTGAAAGAGGGGGTGCCGTTTGTGGAGAGGAGTGTCATCATTGTGCTTCCATTTCCGAATTAGAGACAGAGATTCACGAGCATGTCAAAGAAGGACAAGAAGAAGAAGGAAAAGGTGGAGCTGACGGCGACGAAGGCATCTCCCGCAGTTGCCTCCAAGAAGGCCTCCGCCTGTATCTCTAGTTAATCAATCACTCACACATAGTGAAGAGCAGCTTGGATTCCCTGTTCAAGGAGGCAAAGGAAACGAAGGAGAAGAACGAAAAGAAGAAGGAGAAGGAGTTGAAGAAGGAGAAGATCCGCATGCGTAAGGAGTTTGAGGCTATCAACGAAATGAAAGCGACGCATGGCGGTGATGGCTCCGTGAAAGCGTGACCCGTAGACCCCATTGGGTACGACGAGGAGAGCGGCATGAAGATTTACCGCGAGGACCAGCTGAACATCGGCAAGGGAGGGAACACGCCTCTCTGCCCCTTCGATTGCGACTGTTGCTTTTAGTGTATTCTCAGCTCGGGGTTTGTTGTCCCACTCTTGCGATACATCCATGGGAAGTGAATGTCCCATGTCCGTGAGTGCACCATCACGATACCAATTCAAAGGAAGTGCAACAAAGAGGAAATAAACCGATTCACATAAACCCAATTACTTGGCAATAGCCTTCGACACCTCCTGCATCGTGTCGATATAACGGTCCGAGCAGTTGGACAGGCAGGTCTTGTCCTTGTTGCTCAGAGAGGCACCGGGGGAGGAAATGCACAGGTTGAAGCACTTTTCCTGAATGGACTAGGGAGCTAAAGCAAACCGCCCAATGACTACCTTCATAATCTCCTGCATGTGTCCCTGGTTCAACTCGTTACGGACATTCTGCAGAGCAGCTTCCAATTGTTCGGGAGTGTATTCAGACATGATTTCCACAAGCCAGCAGTTATATTAAGGCGTTTTCACCACTCATAGCGAAGTGTTCAGTGTGGGACTCGTGCAGTGATGCTTGAGGGACAAGGACTGGGTTTCTCCCGTTTCTCTCCTCGCCATTTCCAGCCTTATTGCGTGTCTTTGTGCGAAATGCTTCCCATCACGAGACGATTCTTTACGACTGCCGCGGTCCAGCAGACGGAGAAGGCGACGGCGGAAGTGGCTGCCAAACTCCAGAAGGAGTTCTCGGAGCACTGCGCCGCGGTCATGAAGATGCGCGGACACAAGAAGTTTGCGATGAACACCGTCAAGGAGAAGAATGGTCATTCCATGACGTATGATTTCTCGTATGGCTGGCCCTGCCGCTACTACTGCAAGTGCAATTTGAGCACGGAGAAGGTGAGCAAGGAGGCGATGTTCGCTTTTGAAGTTGGCGTGTGGAAGGGTTTTGAGGGAGTAGAAGGAGAGCCAGCTTGCCGGCGCCGTGCCCAGACACTGTGTGTACATCTCGAAGGGATCCTTCGAGGGTAACCCCGTCGATTTCAAGGCGCTGTTCATCGACGCCAAGCAACTGGCCAAGATGGAGGGAGAGAAGAGCCAGCGTTACACGCGCGAAACGAAGGTGATCTGCTTCATCATCCTCTCCATGTCGTATCTCGCCTGGACCTGTTCGTTCTGTGGGTTTGTCTGATGCGTAGTCTTCTCGGAGAAGAACCCCCAGCGTCGTCGTCTCGTGGAGCGTTACCACCGCTACGTGCTGAAGGACGGCAAGACGGCGGCTGACATTTATCCCCCCAAGGGCGCGAAGGAGGTGAAGCCTGCTGTGAAGCCGGTTGAGGAGGAGAAGCCCGTTGAGGAAGTGAAGGCTGCTGAGGAAGTGAAGCCTGTGGAGGAAGTGAAGCCCGTTGTTGAGGAGGTGAAGCTTTTGGAGGAGGAGAAGCCTGTTGAGGAGGAAGTGAAGCCCGTGGAGGAGGAGAAGGCGGCTGAGGAGGCGGCTCCCGAAAGCACTAGCGTTTGGACTTCCATTTCAAATACATTCTGGTGGTTATTGGGTTACAAGAATTAGTGCTCGTTGTCACGCAATTAGTTTGAATTGTGCTGTTTGTTGTCTCAAAACGCTGGAATTACGCGTAGAAGGCTCTTGATGAAACGTTGTTCCGATTTGGATGATTTTGATGATTTCGACATGTCCGGGGAGACTCTGTCTGCTGCTCAGAGTGAGTGCCAGACCGAATCCGCTCAGGAGGAGTCGATCCGTTGTTTCATCTGCAATGAAGACATATCCTATTCCATTGGATGTGCGACTCCTTCACCCTCACATTACGGCGATGGACGAAGTCGGGCGCAATTCCCACGTTTCCTTGTGTCTGTCCCGGATGGAAACGAAGGCAAGTGGGAAGAAGACAGTGACGGAGTATTTTGCGAAGAAGAGCACCAAGACGCAGATTGCCGCGCCAATCACGGAGCTACGTGTGGAGAGCAAGAGTATGAAAGTGATGGAGTCACGAGTGGAGAGCAGGAGTGTGAGAGTTGCGGAGCCGCATGTGGAAAGCAAGAGCGTGAAGGAGCAAAGCACTGTGAAGCAGAAATCGCGAGGAGCAGCCAAACGGTCGCCTCGAACAGGAGCGAATCGCAGCAACGAGGAATCGGAGCGGAAGGAGAGTCTGTCCATTCCCGTACGCCTTGTATCTCCTCATCACACTACAGCACACCCTCTTCGAGAAGGACAACTTCCACGGGACGTGGTCGCACTCCTACTTCCTCTCCCACTTCCACTCCGACCACCTCAGCGGGCTGGGTAAGCGCTTCAACAAGGGCGTCATCTACGCCACGCGAACGACCTGCAACCTGGTGGCGCGCAACTACGGGCTGGCTGAAACGTACCTCCACCCGCTCACCGTCGGCACACCCTGTTTCTTCACCAACTGCGCCACGGATGAGCTACCCGCCGTGCGCCAGTGGATCCAGCGGCAGTTTGCGCTGCCGTCGCTGTCTGCAGAGCAGGTGGTTCTCACGCCGGATGCCAGTGACGACCCTGCGAGGCGTGTGGTGTGTGCGGTGGACGTGCTTGATGCGAACCACTGTCCCGGCTCTTGCATGTTCCTCTTTTCCCTGTTTGATTGGGGTTGCATCTCCTCATCTGTGTCCCTTCATGATAACCTCACAAGCATGCCTATGGCGAATGCATCCACAAGCATGACTGAATCCACATCTTTGACAACTGCACCCACACGAATGACAGCTGTAAAGCCCTTCTCCACCACACTCTACACCGGTGACTTCCGCTTCCTCCCATCGATGCTGGAAACGCCCGCACTCCGCCCCTTCTGCGACGAGGGCGCGGCGGTGCTGGACATGCTGGAGTTCGACAACACCTACTCCAACAAGACCTACTGCCACCCACCGCAAAGCGTGGTGGTGGCTACGGCGGTGCACATTCTGACCAAGTACTGGAAGCAGATGATCGAACAGCACAGTGACCGAATTCGGGTGTATTTCGGGTCGTACAAGATCGGGAAGGAGAACCTGTGGCTGGAGGTGGCGAAGCAGTTCCACCGGCGCGTGTACGTCGACCCGTAGCAATGGAAAGAGAGGTGAAGGCGTAGCGATCGGTATGGCAACCTGCAGTGCTTCGAGGACTTCGAGACGGAAGTGAAGGACTATGTGACGACGGACCCCGACTCCACGCCGTGGCTCCTTTGACTCTCTCTGATGGGTAGGTTCCGTGTGAGCGGCATGGTGAGCATCCACTACGTGATCCAGAAGGGGTGGGTGGGTGTGCGCAGAGCAGGTGACGGATAGAACCGAGAGGTGGATCAGGTGCTTCTGTTTCAGCCCACTGGCTGGGTGTACGAGCAGCTGAAGGACAGGAAGCCGCCCGAGGAGGCGGGCGTGTGCAACTACCAGTTCTCGCGGTCGGGCAATGTGATCTGTTACGGGTTGCCGTACAGCGAGCACAGCAGCTTTGAGGAATTGAGGGAGTTCTTGAAACGAGTGCACTATCGTGAGTACCGCTTTGTGGCGGAGTCAGGACCGGGTGATTTGTTTGGATCGAAGGGGGGAAAGCAGGGATTGATGGATGGGTTCTTTGTGAAATAAGTGGTTTTGTGGATGTGTTTGTTGCAGAGAGCAGAGCATAATGAGAGAAGGAAGGAAGGAAACACGAGGAGAAACAGAAATCGGTCCTTCTTTTGCCTCGATTCAAACGCAGTCCCTATTGCTCCAAAATGGAGATTGAACGGGAAGAGAGCACGTCTCCATCCAAGAAAAGAGAAATGAATAAGGTTAGCGACTGGAATACAAGAGTGGGACGAACAACGCGGGCTCTGACGGAATAGGCGAAGAAGCTAAAGGGAGAGACCAACGATCTGTTTTTATCCATGCCGGTGTCCGAACTTCAAGAATCTGCATACGATGCCTCCGTTTTTGTCCACTACAATACGGATGTCGTACTGGGAACGCTGAACGGACTCTACATGAGTGTTACAAAATATGAGAATACAGAGCATCGCATTATGGTGAACGGCTCGGGATCGGGCGTGGAAGACGTGCTTTCTATCACTCGACATGATGGATAGGACACGTTCGTGATCATCAACCCGGAGCAAACCCAATCCAAGGGAATCGTCAAGAGCCACGATCGTGTGTGTATCCGTCACAAGGGTGATCGCAATGAAGGAAAGTGAGGAGTAGCCTCTGTGCGTTACCTGAGCTGCGATCCTTCCACACTGGAGGTGAAACTCGTGAACACGGTGTCCGGCGAGAACGAGAAGTGGGAAATCATCAACGATTTTGTGGAGGGAAGCGAGGAGCGCATTGAATCGGGCAGCGAGATGGGTCATCACACATACAGTGTAATGATGCGTAGTCTTCCGCACGCAATCCAATCTGTACTTGATCACTGGAGAGAGGGGTGCCCCTCAGGTCCGCCTGTACGACGGCAGCACGGTAGTGCAAGCAGAGCAGGTGTGGCGCGTTCTCAAATCCCACTGCTCTCTTCTGACTGTGCTTCTCTTCCCTTCGGCTGAGGCGTAGTTCACACCCACCTCCATTTACGACCCCGCAGTCAGCGAAGCTCAGGCCTGGCTGCCCGTCGACCTCACCGCGCTGCCCTACGCCATGCAGTCGGTGCGCGTCACGGAGGAGATCCGCTACGCGTTGCTGCTGGCTCCGGGCGATCTGCTTCACTTCCACCAGTACGAGCAGCCGCTGTTGCCGAACAAGGCGCTGCTGTACCGAGGTGTGGTGGACACGAAGAACGCAGAGCAGTATCTGCGTCGCGGATTCGCGCTGAACCCGAACTACCGCATGGCAGAGAGTTTAAGGAACACGATCGAGCAGATGCTGTCCAACATGAGTCAAGTGATATCCTTGTTACGAGCACGGGGGATCTTAACGGCAGCTGCGCATCAAACGGTACATCGTGGACCAGAACCGGTTCGAGATGGGCCGTGTCATCACCGCGGTTATCCACGTGATCCAGGAGAACGTCAACGCGTTCGACTCGCAGATCTGCAACGTATGACTTCTTCACAGCAGTGAGCCGTAGTTGCCGCCCAGCATCACGCTAAGCAAGCTGAACCTGTTGCTGATCCGCTGGAATGACCGTCTGGAGGTCATGGACAATGTATGCCGGCTGTGCAATGTGATTCGCGGCGGTCAGCTGCTGAACGAGCTGATCCTGATTCAGGAGAATGAGAGCAATGAGCAGAAGCGTGTGTTCAATGAGTGCATGGAGGGTGTGGGAGTGAGTCGTAGCGAGATCCTGCGCGTGGCGACCCGGGAGTACTTCGCGATGATGCAGAAGTACATTTACTACGGTGTGGTGGACGACTATTATGACGTGCGTGCGGGCGTGGGGCGTGAGGCGTAGGAGTTCATGATCGTCCACCACCAGGAGGCGTTCAAGGGCAGTTTGAAGGACGTATTCGAGCTGAATCTGAAGAACGTGAGTGTCTGGGTTGTGTATGTGAGGAGTAGGAGTTGTCCGCCATCAGCAGTTCGCAGGGCAAGATCTTGCTGTGTGGACAGTATCTCAGCATTGTGGCGAACACGGGCGTGGAGATCGTGAACCCTGTGTATCAGGAGTGGGAGTTTGGGAGTGACGTGACGGTGTACGGAGAGAACGTGTGAGCAGTGGCGAAGAATGACCCGAAGATTGACAAGGCGTTCGACTTCGCGAACCAGCTGTTATTGCAAGTGCTGCGCAACGAGCAATTCGACATCACGCGGCTGATTCACCGTATGAACCAGCTCTTCCTCCTGCTGCGCGGCGATCTTTGCATTTACCTCTTCGACTACTTGAACGAGTACCTGTCGCAGGCGGCGCCGGCGCTGGACGGTGTGAAGATCCAGTCGCTGTTCCAGCAAGCGCTGATCAACGTGTTTCAGGACGGCTCGCCCGGCAGCCAGCAGTTCATTGATTCGATTTCCGTACGTGTGAATGATGCGGCGTTTGTGCAATCGATTTCTGCGCAGCTGTCGTCATTCCAGTCATCAGGACAGTTGCCTTCAGGACAGTTGCCTTCTGGGCAGTTGTCTTCAGGACAGTTGCCTTCTGGGCAGTTGCCTTCAGGGCAGTCATCAGGACAGTCATCAGGACAGTCACAAGAGCAGAGAGGACGGCGGCGCAGCGGGTGGGACGCGATCGAGGTGCAGGTGGCGACGAGCTACCCCGTGAACATCCTGCTGGTGCCCAGCGCCGTGATGAAGTACCGCAAGCTCTTCGCCGAGCTGCTGCTGCTGAACGTGACCACGCCGTGCGGGGCTGAAGCGTAGCGAACCTGCCGGTCGCTCGACGAGTGCTGGACGTACCTGAACCAGTACAAGCAGCGCGAGATGCAGCGGCACCTGTGGCGCGCCTGCAACCTGCACAACAACATGAAGTATTTCGTGACTACGCTCCTGCGCTATCTCTCCACCGACGTCATCACGCCGCTCGTTGCGCGCTTCGAGGCGGAACTGCCCGGCTATGCGACCATCGACGCGTTCGCGGAGGGCTTCGAGCACTTCCTTCAGCAGGTGTACGAGCAGTGCTTCCTGATCTCGGAGAGTCTGCGCGTGGCGCTGGTGGACACGATGCACGTGTGTCTGGCCTTCGCGCAGTTCGTGCGCAGCGAGCTGAAGGAGGAACGCGCATTCGGCAAACGCAAGGTGGACGTGGTGGAGAGCTCGGTGAGCGAGGACATGACGGAGGAGGGACTGAAGGACGTGCCGCTGCGGGTGCAGGCGAGGGTGAAGGCGCTGGAGGAGGTGGTGTGCGGCGCGAGATGGCAGGAGGAGGTGGAGAGAATGCGCGGCGAGTTTGAGGAGAGACGGGCGCAGTTCCTGCGGGGATTGGAGCAGCTTCCCGGGTTCCTTCAGTCCGTCTTCCTTCCCTTGGACCGGAAGTTGATGCAGAAGTATGCGATGTAGTGTCGTGTGTTTGTTGTGCAGTTCTGTTGGTGCGATGGAGAGATGGTGCAAAGTCGATAGGTTGGGGAAATGGAGTGGGGGGTGCAAAAGAAGTGCGGAAAAACGCCCGAATCTTCTGCATTTCGTTTTCAAAAGGAGACAATCTCTTTCTACGCAGATCCAAAGCACTTTCCCTTTGGGACTTTTGATATCAAGAGCATGGTTTCCGAATTGGAGAATTCCCCACATGTATCCCTTCCGTCTGATACCTTGATATCATAGAAGGGAGAGCAGCACGCACTCGAGGAAGGAACCAGTTGGCTGAATCAGTCTTGGTAGGAAAGGGGTGCCTTTTTCACGACCAGGCTTTCCTATATGACTCCTCAATTCCGCAAGGCGAAGAAATCGTCGCTGGAAACGGGCGATTTGGGAGGTTGTCCGAAACAGCTCCGGTCCGAGATGTTGTACAGCAAATTTGATGCCTACTGGAAGAAGGAGTGTGCGAAGCCGGAGGATCAGCGATCCCTCTTCAGTGTCCTCTTTTCCGTGGTTGGACGGTGGCAGGTGGTCAAGGCACTTGCCTTTTGCCTGTCCGGATCGCTGATCAAGCTGGTTCCCTCGCTTCTCCTGTCCACCCTGACAAACGATCTGAAGGAAAACCAGTTGAGTCGCTATGTCTGATTGCATTTCATTCATAGCTGGGGTGCAGCGCGTGATCTATTCTCTCCTGATCGCCTTCATGCCCGTGATTAGCTGGATGGCGTGGGTGTACGGCCAGACGCTGTGCATCCATCTGGGAGCGATGATGCGGTCCGTGCTCATCAACGGCATTTACCGGAAATCCTTCCTGCTGTCCAGCCGCTCGCGATGCTCCATCAATTCGGGCGAGCTGACCAATCTCATGAGTTCCGATTCGTACTTTGTCCTTCTCTCCTCCTCCCTTCACGCCTAGTTGGTGAACTACATCTACCTCCTCGTGAACCTGATCATCATTCCATTCTTAGTTCTTCCTCCCACCATGAATAACGCATAGCTGGTGGCTTCGCTGTGCATCGCCTACATAAACGTGGGCTCCACCTGCATCATCGTCTTCGTGCTGGAGTTTGTGATGTATGGCACCATGTTCTTCGGTATGCACCGCTACGGGACGGAGCGTGTGAAGTGCCTCGCCGAGACGGACAAGCGCGTGAAGCTGATCAGCGACGTGTGCAACGGCATCCGCACCGTCAAGTACTACTGCTGGGAGAAGCCGTTCAAGGCGCTGGTAGGAGAGGAGAGGCGCATGAAGGGCAGATCGACCGCAGCCGCGAGAGCGAGCTGGTGTTCATCCGCAAGATCGCGAACATCCTTGCTGGATACTTCGACGCCGTGACGGTGATCATCCCCAAGCTGATGCCCGTGCTCTGCTTCGCGGCCTACCCGTACGTCACGGGCAGCTCCATCCCCGCGTCGAAGGCGTTCACGCTGATCTCGCTGCTGAAGCAGATCGAGTCCTCCATCTTCTACTCGCCCTGGTGCATTTCAGCCATGGCTCTGATGAAGTGAGTGAAATGAGTGGGAATGATGGTTAGTTCGTCCATGAAGCGTATTTCGCACTTTCTGTGTCTGGAGGAGGAGAAGGAGGAGAAGGAGAGCACGGCGGACCCCGAGAATGCGATCGAGGTGGAGAAGGCGACGTTCGCGTGGGGTGACGAGGAGCCGTGTCTGAAGGAGGTGTCGCTGCGCATCAAGAAGGGCAGTCTGGTGGCGGTGGTTGGCGACACGGGCTGTGGCAAGTCCTCCTTCCTGCTGTCGCTGCTGGGCGCGCTGACGCGTCGTGAGGGCGCCGTGCGTGTGAGTGGGTCGTTTGCGCTGTCGGAGCAGCAAGCGTGGATCATCAATGACTCGGTACGCAACAACGTTCTGATGGGTTCGGCGTTCGACGCGGCGCGGTTCGCGCGTGTGATCGCCGCTGCGCAGATGCAGAGTGATTTGGTGTTGCTGGGCGGCGAAGACGCGGAAATTGGCGACCACGGCATCAACGTGTCTGGCGGGCAGAAGGCGCGCATTTCGCTGGCGCGCTGCTGTTATTCCGACGCGGACATTGTGTTGCTGGACGACCCGTTGGCGGCGGTGGACGCGCGCGTGGGCAACCGACTGTTCCACGAGTGCATTCGGAAGGAGCTGAGAGGGAGAACGCGCGTGCTGACGACGAACGCAGTGCAGTTCCTGCCGTTCTGTGACCAGGTGGTTGTGATCAGGGAGAAGCGAGTGGCATTTGTTGGGAGTTATGCGGAGTATGTGAGTTACACGAGTGATGTGAGTGATGTGAGTGATGTGAGTGACGTGAGCGAAGCGAACCGTGATAAGGTTGGAAGCGAAGAAAAGCATGACACTAATGTGAATGATGCAAATAACGACACTACTGCAACTGACAACTCCCCTTCTCCTAACACAGAGGAAGAAGCAGTAAAGACGCACCTCACCTCCGAAGAAGAGAAGGAACACGGCACCATCTCCTTCTCCGTGCTGGGCTCCTACTGCAAAGCCTTCGGCACGCGCCGCGCCGCCTTCCTCGTGCTGCTGTTGCTGCTGACGGTCGCTTCGGCCACGGCGTCGCAGCTGTGGATCTCCGGCTGGACGGGCGACCCCTGCATGGAGGAGGAGGTGCCCTCGGAAGCCTGTCTGAAGAAGACCTCCTACTACAGCACGGGCTTCTTCGTGATCACCGCCTTCACCGGCGTCTTCACGGTGATCCGCCTCATCCTGCAGGCGCAGGGTCGCGTGAGCGCCTCGCGCGCGTACCACAAGGAGCTGACGGAGCACGTGGTGAGCGCGCCGGTGTCCTTTTTCGACGTGAACCCCGTGGGCCGCATCACCAACCGCTTCAACCGGGACATGTACGTGGTGGACTTCGACTTCCCCTACAACTTCTTCAACTTCCTGGGCGTGTTGGTCATGGTCGTCTCCGACTGCCTCGTCATCGTGGGCATCGCCCCGCCCATGGTGGTCATTCTGGTGCTGACCGTGCTGGCGTGGCTGTGGGTGCACTCGCTCTTCACGCGCGGCAACGCCGACTTCCAGCGCATCGAGGGCCTGGAGCGCTCGCGCCTGTTCAACGACTTCCAGTCCGTGCTGGCGGGCCGCGACTCCATCGCCGCCTACGGGCGCGAGGCGCTGTTCACGGCGAAGATGGAGCGCGCGCTGGACCGCAGCAACGTGGCGTCCGTGTTCTCCTTCCTGGCGAACTACTGGTTCTGCATCCGCGCGGCGGCCACGACGAGCTTCATCAACTTCGCGCTGTGCCTGCTGAGCATCCTCTTCCGCTCCTCCTTCTCCGCCGCCAACCTGGGCGCGGCGCTGTCCTCGGCGATCGGGCTGTCCTCCAGCATCAGCAGCGTATGCGACACCATCTCGTGCAGCGAGATGAACCTCGTCTCCATCGAGCGCATCCGCGACTTCTGCAAGAAGGCGCAGCCCGAGGCGCCGATGACCAGTGTCGTGCCGCCGCCCGCCGGCTGGCCGAGCGAGGGGCGTGTGGAGCTGCAGGACGTGCAGATGCGTTACCGCGACGGCCCGCTGATCCTGAAGGGCGTGAACCTGCGCGTGGAGCCGCACGAGAAGGTGGGCATCGTGGGCCGCACGGGCGCGGGCAAGTCGTCGCTGACCGTGGCGCTGTTCCGCATCAACCCGCTGAGTGGGGGGAAGATCCTCATCGACGGCGTGGACACGGCGACGCTGGGGCTGGAGGACGCGCGGCGCGCGCTGTGCATCATCCCGCAGGACCCGGTGCTGTTCTGCGCGTCGGTGCGGTTCAACATCGACCCGTTCAACGAGTACAGCGACGAGGCGATCTGGGGCGTGTTGGAGCAGGTGCAGCTGAAGGAGGCGATCACGAAGCTGGGCGGTCTGGACAGTCCGTTGGAGGAGGGCGGCGAGAACCTGTCGGTGGGCAACCGGCAGCTGATCTGCGTGATCCGCGCGTTGCTGCGCAAGCCGAAGATTCTGCTGATGGACGAGGCGACGAGCTCGCTGGACAACGGGACGGACGCGATGCTGCAGGAGGTGATTCGGCGCGAGTTCAGCCAGTGCACGTGTCTGACCATCGCGCATCGACTGAACACGGTGATGGACGCGGACCGGATTTGCGTGATGGAGAAGGGAGAGGTGAAGGAGTACGACAGTCCGCGGAATCTGTGGGAGAAGGAGGGTCTGTTCCACGCGATGGTGGTGGCGACGAACGATAGGAAGTTGATGGAGGCTTTGTAGTTGCTGCTGTTTGTTGACAATTCAGATAATTGTTCTTGTTGAAGTGATTATGAGTGATAGGACTAGCATAGGCGATTATGAGTTGTTGGAGGAGCGGAAGGAAGGGTATGAAAGAAACTGAGGGATTAATCCATAGTGAGTGGTTTGACGAGTTTAAAGCACGCAATCGGAACACCGAGGAGATTGTATTGATGGCAAGAGTGAAGAACGGGTTGGATGTGAAGGGAATCGAATCACGCTTTACACAATTGAAGGAGTGCGATAATGAACATCTTATGAGGTATATAGATGTTGTGAAGAAGGATGACGTGTTGTGGGTAGTGCTTCCCTCCAGAATTGACAAACTAGATTGTAATGGAGAATTGTGATTGCTATCCTCTCTCAGGGTTGTTGGAGAATATGTACTACGTGACTGAGGAGCAAGTGCGTGAGATCGCCTATGGTTGTTTATTGGGATTGAAGTATCTTCATGAGAAAGGCATCATGCATGGAGTAAGCTCTCTGAAGTAAGAATGAGTGAATAGGACGTGAGGCCAGTGAATCTATTCCTGACTAAAGAGGGTGTGCTGAAACTGGGCTACTATGGACTAATTACCCAAGCAGAGTGCTATGGCATTAAGGGGATGAACTGTGATGGAATCCGCAGTTTTGCTTATGAAGTGTTTGAAGGAGAGTATGAGATGATGAGTGATGTGTGGTCGTTTGGCGTGACTCTGATTGAAATGATGGGCATAAGACCGTATTCCGATTATGATACAAACGATTTACCCACAAAGAATGGAGAAGATGAAGATCCATGTGATTCAAGTGACGTTGAATCACATGATGCATATTGGTTCGTTTGGTGTTGCTTTCGTGAGGAAGTTGATGACAGATGGAGTGTGGATGAATTGCTGGATGTGAGTGGGATAGGATGGGGGATGATGAATAGCGTTCATTTTTGGAGGAATGCAAAGAGGGAAAGAAGGAAGGGTTGCTTCAATTGGTGAAGATTCTGGAGTATCAAGAGTGTTGCGAGTTGGGATTAAATGACGTGCTTCGTGAGTATGTGGTGTTGCGTAAGAAGGGATTGTATAGATATCGTGAGGGACTCATTGAGAAGCCGCATTCTGTTGTAATGGAATTGGGTTCAAATGGAGTGATTGAAGTGAATGTTGAATCGCATGAGTTGTTGAATGTGAGTGGAATTGAGCATGCTAAGGTGCTGGATTTGAGTGATGATGGAGAGAGATGGGAAGGCGATGTGTTGAATGGAGAACCGTATGGTTGGGGTGTGTTCTATGACAGTGAGAATAGAAGGGTGTATGAGGGATTCCGAATGGGTGATGTGAATGTGTGTTATGGCACTCGGTATTACTCTGACATCCAAAAGGTGGACTATGAAGGAGAGATTTGTGAAGGAAAGCGATGGGGAAGAGGCACTCAGTATGACCGAAAGGGTAACAAGGTGTTTGACGGAGAATGGATGGATGATAAGAACGAGATTGAGAAGCAAGTGAAAGTGAATGAAGAGTATCCACTCCTTCACAGTTGCATTGAAGAACTCATCGTGGGTTATAAGAGGGGTAATGGATATGAATGGAGTGTTCTTAATTTGTCCTTCATGTCCAATTTGCGAGTGTTTAAAGTGGATAATGAATCGTTTAGGAATGTGGAAGAAGTGAGATTAATTGGATTGAATCAACTGGAGGAGGTGAGTATTGGGATGAATTGCTTCACAAGTGGAGGGGGTTGGGATCCGGAGTATAATCCAAAGCGTCGTTTCTATTTGAAGAATTGTAAGAGACTGAGAGATTTGTATATTGGCTGTTATTCCTTCTCTGATTATTCGGTGTGTGAGATTGAGAATATGCCTTCGTTGGAAATGATTGGGATGGGAAATGATGAGGAATGTCAGAGTTTCTATCATGCTTCACTAAAACTGAAGAGTGATTGTGAAAGACAGAAATGATGAATAGACTTGCCCCGTTTGAAGTATCTCGATTTGGGGGATAGTGCATTCGAGGAGTGTTCTCGTGTGGTGCTTGAGGGTGAGCTACTTGAAGTGGGAATGATTTGTAGATTTGCCTGAATTGGAGGTCATTTATTATGGCTATTGTACACTCGCATTCAACGGTGATGATTCGAGTGAGTTGATAATGCGAAGTGAAGGATATGAAATGAAATGATTTGTAGATTTGCCTAAACTCGAAAGATTCTACACTAGTATTGATGGAACGACATTTGCATTCTGCAATCCTCGTTTGATCACTCTAGAGAGTAGTTCTAATCACCTTGTCCTCACCAGCAGATGTGCCCAATATTGGTGTGACTAATCTGGATGAAGGAGTTGCTTTCTCAAATAAGAAAACCGTTCACATCAAGAGTTCCTCTTCCGTCTCTCCCTTATTCCTAGACGTGGGTTACGGTCTGAAACGCTTCTTCTAGTTCACTGTTTCTTTCACACCTTTCAAAACAAACAACTCACTACAACACTCCAAAGAACGTTACAACCCTTTGTTTCAAACCTCGAGGCGACGAGGAAGAAGCGGTGAGGTGTTTTGAAGACATCCTGAAGGCTGACAACGGAAATGAAGAATTGTGGGCGGTTTCCACGCACGCAGATCTCTCAGCGGGAAGGAGAGCATCAAGAGAATCTGCGACTCCATTGCGGCAGAGAACAACGCGTGGCCCTACATCCCGATGACGAATGGGCAGTTCTCCATCATGAACCGGCTGTACTGGGGTGACATTTGGAAAAGGTGAAGCGAGACACCATCACTGCCGAGGTGCTCATCGCCTTCTGCGTGTTGAAGAATGCAGTGGAGTTCTTCAAGAAGAGTGCTCCCATGCTCTTCATCGACGGTGGGCACTGTGGGGATGGGTGGAAGATTCGGGTTGCTTCCTCTTTGGATTGCAATCACTCCACCCAGCCCATCGGGTTCGAGCTCTGCCAAGGGGAGTCCAACACCAGTTGGGTGACCTTTCTGCAAGCTCTGAAGGAAGCCGGGATCGGACGAGTGAAGGATTTGATGATCTACAGCGACTGCGCATAAGCAATCCAAATGGAAGTGTAATAAGACATGATTAACGAGGAACAGGCTATCCAAGTGTCAGCATCTCGGATAGTTGATAATCGATAACATAACGGAAGGATGATAGATAACATCAAGACGGATTTGGTTGCAGGAAGAACATACCAGCCTGATAACATGGGTGTCTTGAACCCATCATGAATGAAGCTTCTTGCAGGAAGGATGCGTCTCATAAGCAGAGAATGAACAGGGAGAAAGAATGACAACCTGAATACTGCAATACAGGGAAGAATAGGAAGACCACAGTTATGGCCATCCCATTCCAATACCTCAACTAGTCACAAAGGCTCTATCAAGACAGGAACACTTGAACACCGATAGATATGAACTGAAGCAATCCAATTCAACTGTACTTCATCTCCTTAATAAGGAATGATACATGGATCTTCTGATTGTGACCGATTGAGAATGAATGGTTGGATAGACGAAAATAGGGGCGATTTTGATCACATCCTGTTTTGACTCATTACTCGCTTGTGGCATTGAGTTGGGCTTATCTTTTCTACGTAACGTCATGAACATGTCAACTTGCTTACATGTAGAAGCTCCAATCTCTCAATAGTCGATGCTGTTTCTTGATTACTTCCTTTGAGATTGTTATTCAAATATGGAGTAGTACTCACAGTAGTAAATTGATTTACGAAACAATATTGCCATAATACGGTTTGTTCCATTCTCTACACCGTTCTGGTGTAGTTTATGATGGATTCAATGATATTTGTTTATGGAAGTGTGTAATTGAAGAATAGATTCTAGAGATGTGGCACCTGCTGTGTTTTTGTTGTATTCGTAATTCATGGACCTTGCAATACATCCCGCGAGCTATGTGTGAATTACATTTTTTATTGGTCACTCAACGTGGCAATGGCTTGAGATGAAGAGTGTTTTCCGAGTTGCAAGATGATTCTGAGTATTTTCGAATAGCAGTAGGGTTCTATCATGCTTATTGATTCTTTGCTGCTTTGCTCGAAGTGATAGCGTCGTCATTTCCCTTTCATCTCGTATTGTTGGTTCTTCGGCTGTAACATGGTGATCGAAGACGAGAAGAAGCTGTGCTGTTGAATATGCATTCTGAAGGACATCAAGACGGGCGAGACGGTAGAGGTGGGCGAGCTGCCGAAGAAGCCGTTCGTGGACCACCACGTGCCGGCGGTGCTGAAGCCGCTGGTGCTGCCTGAACAGGTAACAGTGATGCAGGCGCTGGACCGCGTGCTGCGTCTGCTGTCGGTGGGTAGCAAGCTCTTCCTGTGGTTGCTGTGGTTGGTGTGGTTGGTGACGAGCAAGGTGGACCGGTGGGTGAGGGGCCTGATGGCGCGGCAGCAGTGCTGCACCTGCCGCTGAGCGACGTGGCGGTGCTGGCGCAGAGCCCGTTCTCGATGACTGCGCAACGGCGATGGGCGAACCAGGTGGAGATTGTGGAGTTGGAGTGCTGCGAGGCGATGGGCGCGGCGATGGTGGAGGTGGGCATGGCGGCAAGGACTCGCTGTGGATGGCGGCGAAGGTGGGCGAGGAGGTGGTGTCGGTGTACGCGTGCTGTGCGGACATCTCGCTGACGGTGACGCCGGACATCAAGCACGCGGGCCGCTCCTCGCTGGTGTTCGTGGACCTCTCCGGCGGCCACACGCGGCTGGGCGGCTCGGCACTGGCGCAGACCTTCAAGCAGCTGGGCGACGCATCGCCCGACTGCGACACGGCGCTCCTGAAGCGCGCCTTCCTTTCGACCCAGCGTCTGCTGCGCGAGCGCGTGCTGCTGGCGGGCCACGACCGCTCGGATGGTGGTCTGCTGACGAGGGTGTTGGAGATGTGCTTCGGCGGTGACTGTGGGTGTGTGATGGAGACGACGACGGAGAACAGCGTGATGGAGTAGCTCACCTTTCATGATCATCTACGTGGCATCCCGCTGCTACTGACCGTCGACCATCTCTCCATTTCCTCCATGAACTCATGGCTAATGGGTATGGAAATGAGATGAAGGAAGGAAGGGTTGATGGCTAATGACAGCAGGAACCACAGCCTCAGGCTCTTTTGAGCCTAACAGCAATGGCGGCTCAGAATGAGTCTTATAGTACTGCTATGAGTTGTTTGTTGGTAGTACAAGTGAATCGTGAAGGGGGTGCGTGGCAGGGTAGAATCGCCCATCAAACTGCTTTCACTATTTATCGATCCAATCGACTGAGGAGACTGTGTGAAGCGAATTGAACTGTAGTACTTCCTATGGGGTGCTTCGTTGAGGCGATGCTCCACAGCAACGCGATTGTTCGCTTATCTGTCCATACAAATGATGCTACTCGCAGTGATCTTTCATATCGCAAAAAATGGAGGAATTGTATGGAGTATTACCGATGATTAGCCTAATGAAGAGATCACGGCAGAATTCTTGCATCAACATAACCGAAAAACCTCAGATTTTGTGCTGTTTGGAGTAGCTCGGTTTTCATTACCGTTCTTTACCGCATACGCAGAATGAACTATCTCTCGCTTATTGCCGTCTTGTGTACTCGCATAGAATGTAAATTATGACGTAGTATCCGTCGCGATGAGCACGATCACCTGTGAGGATGGTCAGGTATATGTGGCTGTGACAAAGCAGTCCAGAGATTTCGCTTCTGAGGAGTCCTACAAGATTCTCAGTGGCTCGCTGGAATTGGTCACCAGCCCGCCCTTTGCCAGCAATGTGTTGCGTACAGATGAGTTCTGCCTGACTGCCTCTACCAACAACCAGTACACCTTCCGCATGAAGGATGCGGCTGAACCCCAAGGTGATTCCTGGACCAGTGGTTCCTGGGCGAGTGTTGCGGGTGTTTACGGAAACATCTTCTTCAAAGGTTTCATGATTGAGAATCAGGAGGAGAATTTCGCGCTGTCTCTCCACTACCCCATCATGAAGACGCAGGAGTGGAAGACCTTCGCCTCCACTTCTTCCATCGCTTCGGACTGGAATACGGTCGGTTTTGGCGACAGCAACTGGACGCCTGCCACGATGGGTTCTGCTCCTGCCATGACTGGCACGCAGTACTTCCGCAAGACCTTCGCGGGCATTGCGGACATGGCCGCCTACGAGTTCGACTTCAACTACCGCTATGGCATCATCGCCTACGTGAATGGCGTGGAGATTTACCGTGACCACATGGCTGCTGGTGCTGTGACTCCTTCTTCTCCCTCTTCTGGTTCCTTCAACGCCTACGAGTACCACGCTATGATCCGCTCCGCCTTTGAAGTGATCGTGGGCAACAACGTGCTAGCCGTGGAGCTGCACTTCCCCTCCGCCGGCGAGAACGCCGTGGAGTTCGACGCCTTCGTGGCTGCGCTGACTTCCTCCACTCCCACCACCGAGACGGACAAGTGCTACGTGTACCCTTACACGACGACTGTCACTGGAATGGGTTTCAACTCTGGCAATGCTTTCGACTGGGCCAAGGCCTCGTATGTGAGCTCCAATGCGGACTACCTCCCCGTTACACTGACCTACGAGCTGTCGGCCCCTCTGGCGCTCATCAACGGTCTGCGCATCTGGCCCGGGAGTAGTCCCCAAACCGCTCCTGCCGCCTTCTCTCTGGAGGGATCGACAGGTAGTGATACCTGGACCCCCATTCTTGATGTGGTCGGAGTTACTTACGAATCGAGAAAGTACAAGATCGCCAACAGCCTCTTTGCCCAGAACGCCTTCCCCTCCTACCGCCTGACCATTTCTGCCATTGCAGGAAGCACCTACTTGAACGTGTACGAGGCGCAGCCCGTGGTGTGCAACACGCCTCCTTCTGCCAGCATGGTCTTCGAGCCGGCTTCCTACACGCGCTACGCCTATTACCAGGAGGTGAACATCCGCCCCACGCTGCGCGAACTGTCCAACTGCAGCATCCAGCCCGCGCTGCCCGCCGGTCTGACGCTGGATGCGGCGACCTGCACAGTAAGCGGAGTGGCGACGGTGACTCTGCCTAACATCACCTTCACGATGACCTCCATGATGGTTGGTCAGGCCATTCCCGGCACCTTCACGCTGGAGATCCCCGAGTGCAACGGCTCTTTTGTGGAGTTCCTGCGCACCTACAAGAGCGGCGCCACCTACGAGACGTTCAGCGTGAAGGACATGGCGACGCAGCAGACTGTGCTGAACGTTCAGAGCGGTCAGATCACCGACCAGGACTGGTCCACGACGCTGTGCCTGACCGGCTCCAAGTACGAGATTGACGTAGGTTCCACCACCTACGACTACTGGCAGCAGAACTCCTTCCTGTACGTGCAGGCTCCGCTTTTCGGCGACAATAACGAGATCATCGCTCGCGTGCGTCTCGACGATAAGCTGGGTCTTTCCGCTGATCGCATCATCAACGTGCAGTGGTCCGTGGCTCCGCACTCCACGTGGGAGTACAGGATGGGAAGCGTGTTCGACGGCTGGCAGACGGCCTCGGGCTGGGAGAGCGCTTCGATGGGCAACTTCCCCGCCTCCTCGAACCAGATCCAGCTGTACAAGAACACCTTCACTGTGGCGTCTCTGGACGACGTGGCTGGCCTTGTGATCTCACTGCGCTATTTGTACGGCTGTGTTGTATACATGAACAACGTGGAGGTGTTCCGCAACGCCGTGGAGGGCGATCTGACTCCATCCTCCTTGAGCATGGATTCCTATCCCGACTTGCTGTACCGCAAGATCTCGCTGCCTGCGAGAACACTGGCCATCGGCGACCAGCCCGCTGTGAACTACCTGCAGCAGGGCTCCAACATCATCGCTATTGCGATTGTGGCACAGATCGCCTTGCAGACCGCCTCCCTGTTCGACTGCGCTGTGCGCCTGTCACTGACGGGTTCGCGCATGTTTGACACGACTGTCAGCAGTAATGGCATCAACGGCTCTCCGAATCTTATTACGGAGCACTTCTACGGAAGTAGCATGACTTCCTCCACCTGCACCAGCAACTATTGGACTGTCTCCTTCAATGACGACCGCCGCGAGTGGATCTCCTCGATGACCCTCTACCTGTACTACCTGCAGCGTACCCAGCAGCCGCGTCAGTTCGTGGTGAAGGCGCGTAACACCGACATGCTGGAGTGGGTGACGCTGAAGACAGTGACAGGCATGACCTGGTCGCTGGTGGGCGAGCACAAGAAGATCTGGATTGAGAACAACAAGCCCTGGAACGAGTACCGCCTGGAGGACATCACCACGGACAGTGAGACGGATTGTGCCTGGAAGATCAGTGCTATCGATATAGCGATGGACGCGATTCCCGCGACGGTGCCCGAGCTGACCTACCCGACGCTCGTCGTGCTTAGCAAGGACGTGGAGATGGGCGAGGTGTACCCCAACTCCGAGTACTACTATGACTTCACCGTGACTCCCGCGCTGCCTACTGGCATTACTCTCGACACGGCCACGGGTAAGATCTCCGGCGCGGCGACGGTAGAGATACCCGTGACGACCTACCAGATCACCGCCAAGAAGGTGGGCGGTGGTTCGTCCACTGCTGCGATCACGCTGTCAACGGAGATTTGCACGGGCACGAAGGGTCTGATCACGCTGGTGGTGCGCACGGATAACTGGCCTGAGCAGGGCTCGTACAAGCTGTACAAGGGCAAGGACACGAGCGGTCAGGTGGTGCAGTTCAACACCGCGTTCAGTGTGAAGTCCAGGCTGAATTACGGCGACTTCTGCGTGGCTAACGGCATCTACACGCTGGAGGTGCTAGACTCGCAGAGGGATGGTTGGAAGAACCCCGCGGGTTGGTGGCTGACGGTGGACCAGGGCGCGATGATCATCGACGTGGGTCAGATGCCGAAGGGCGTGGCCTCTGTGTCCACCTCCTTCTCCTCTCTGATCCCCTTCCAGATCAACTATTCGGACTGGAAGCTGTACAACAACGAGGGAGGGGTGGGAGAGAATTGGAATGCTGTGCGCTTTGATGATGGAGAATGGCAGACGGTAAAGGCTGCGGCAATGGGCAGCCACGTGGGCACCACAGCATACATCCGCCACGAGGTGAGCATCCCGTCGCTGGAGGACTACCACGTGCTGAACGTGCGCGTGAAGTACATTGGCGGTATTGCCGCCTATTTCAACGGCCACATTGTGGCGCGCTTCAACCTGGAGGACAGTTTCGACGCCAGCTCGGAGGCCACGACGGTTCACGACGCTTCGGTGTTCTCCAAGTTCCATGTGATTCTCTCGACGGTGGGTGCTGTGACTGGCAAGAACGTGATCGCTTTCGAGGTGCACCGCGCGCCGGGCCAGTCCGAGCTTGTGTTTGACGCGACTGGCGTGTTCGCCGTGAACGAGTGCTCGGTAGTGGTGGACACCTTCTCCTCCATTGACACGAGCGGCGTGACGAACTGCGAGAAGGAGGATCTGCTGGATCTGAACCCCATCACATATGGTTTCCTGGCCAACGAGGTGCGCTCGTACCTGGCGTGGACGGTAGAGAACCTGGAGGGCTCCAAGTTCAATAGCTTCGCCCTGCAGACGAGCAACTCCGTTTCCAACTATACCTTCTCCATCTACACGCGCTACGAGGAGGGAGACGAGAATACAACTGCGCTGGCGCTGAACGGGCAGTCCACTATGGAGAGAATGCGCAACGCCTGGGACATGCCGCTCGGTATGGCTGCCTTCACGCAGTTCCGCTACGTGATCGACGGGATCGCTTCGGCCGCCCCTGCTATCAACGCCATCGTGTTTCAGTACTGCAAGCTGTCAGGCCCCGGCACGTGCCCCGGAATTGGCAACTATCCCGCGGTGAGAGAGGGTGAGATTTCTCTCGCGAAGTGCGCGGAGGGCTTCCGCGGCTTCTCGTACAGAGAGTGCGTCAATGGCGTGCTGGGCGACGTGAAGAACGACAAGTGCGAGTACAAACTGCCAACGAAGATCCAGTACGAGAACAGCAACATGAAGTTCGTGATGAACACGGAGGTGAGCAGCGGTGTACCCAGCTACCGAAACATCATCACTCGCTTCTTCATGCAGGAGAGCACGCCTCTACCCGCCGGTCTGACGCTGAACGAGCAGACTGGTGAGATCACTGGCAAGCCCATCGCGATCATGGACACGACGGCGTTCACCGTGTGTGCTGAGAACCCGAAGGGCGAAGCGTACGTAACGATCACGATCTCTGTGCGCAAGGGCTACTGTCCGTCGGAGGATGTATTCGAGAGAACGGACGTGGGCGAGACTGCTGTGTATGAATGCATCCTGCAGGGCCATTACGTGGGCACGCAGAAGAGGAGGTGCGTGCTGGGGGAGAAGGACGGTGAATGGCAGAAGACTTCGGGCTTCTGCATACCCGCGATGGTGATTGTGCTGATCGTGGTGGTGGTGATTGTGATTATTGCCGTGGTCGTGTTCCTGCTGATGAGAAAGAGTCGTTCTGCCAAGGCTATGGGTGGTGTGAAGGGCGGGAACACGAAGACGATGAAGAAGGTTGCGCCGAAGAAGACCGGTATCATGCCTATGAGGATTTGATGTGTTTGTTGCCAACAGGTCGTTAGTTTACAGAATCAATGAAGCCACTCTCCCCTCTCGCCCAAAAATACAAGGAAGCATTTGACGGGTATATGTTTGTGTTTGACATTGACGGTTTGTGCATTGGCGACTGATTCATGAGAAGGAACGCTATGGTGGTTTTGGATGGACACCCATCCCGATCCACCGGTGATACCCTACAAGGGCGGGTTTAAGGACTCGTACGAGTGGGATCTGCTGCAATGAGGGAATAGGACTGGAGAAGTGTTTGACTTTTATCCCGATGTTCGAGAAATCCTGCTGGCTCTTCATGAGGCGGAGATTCCGATTGCATTGGCAAGTAGTACTTGGGCACCTGAATTGTGTGCTACTTGTATTTCGAATGTAATAGTATAGAGGGAGAAAGCTGATCCGCATCATAAAAATGGATGAAAAGAGAACCCTTGGTGACATTGTGGATTACCAGGAGTTAATCACGTCACAGAAGTTTGAGCACTTTCGGCGAATTCGGGATGCATCAGGTTACAGTTACGAGCAGATGATCTTCATTGATGATGAAAAGCATAACATTGATGATGTTTGGATTGTGTGTGGTGAGTAATTAGCAGATTGAAACGCTGGGCGTGATATGCTACTACGAAAGAAAGGGCATTTCAAAGGAGGTGTTTGAGAAGATTATAAGGGATTTGAAGAAGGTGTAGTAGATTGTTTGTTTTGAACGTGTGTGAAGGAAATGAGGGGAAATGCATAATCATGAGTTTTAGCATGTGAGCTTATTGGAAAGAAGGGTCCAGCGCCTGCATCACTGTTAACTGTTCAGGCAGCACCAGCGGCTTCAGCACCGCCAACACGTGGTGGTCCACGAATGTCTTCTTCGGCAGCTTGCCCAGCACCAACACCACCGTCTCGCCCGTCTTGCTGTCCTTCACCACCATGCGGCCCGTGTCCCTCATCTTGCCCATCACCATCACCACCACCTTCTCGCGCTCGCCCACCGCCTCCATCAATGCGCGGTCCTTCTCGCGGATCAGCATCGCCTCCTTCTCCTGCAGCTCCTTCACACACATCGTCGGGTCGCCCACCACCATGTTGCGGATGTCGATCTCCGCTCCGTTCGGTGATGAGATCGCCTTCAGCACGTTCCCGTTGCCGCCCGCGCCCTGCTCGTGGATCCACACGATCGGGTTCGTGTCGCGGATCACGCGGTTCATCTTGTTCTCCATCTCCGCGTCGCCGCGCTGCACCGCGTCAAAGTCCAGCGCCGCCTGCCACGCGTCCTGCATGCGGCTCCACGCCGCGCCGCTGCCCAGGCCGATGCGGTAGGCAGGACCGCCCACCTTCACCACCAGCATGTCCTTCTCCGGCTGCCCCTTGTGCAGGTGCCGGTCGTCCAGCTGGCCCACGCCGCCCGAGAACAGCATCCGCTTCAGGTACTCGCGGCGCTCGCCGTTCGGGAGGTCGCCATTCAGGATGTCGCTGTTCGGGATGCACTGCGCGAAGGAGCGCGTGAAGCCCGTGATCACCGGCTCGCCGAACTTGATCTGATGCGCCCTTCGAGGCGTCGATCTCGATGGTCAGCAGTTTCGCTTCGAGTGGAGATGTAGAGAATAGATTGGTATGATAGAATGATAGTGGTGCTTTGGAAATAGTTGGAATTGCCTTGGAACTTCTAATACTCCATTCCTCTTGAATCGCAACCAAATCGAGTAGCGGCTATATGAGACAGTCCGGGCATAACTCATTGGTCCTGCTAAACAGCTCATAGGTTACGAGTACAGGAAAAACACAGAAGGCAACATATCTCAGAAAGCATCTCTTCAGTACACAATAAGATGAGGGAGCAACATTGAAACCATCATGAACAACAACAGATAGTGAAGAGAATGGAACAGGCTGCATGATGATGTTAGTATTCCGCGTATCCATTTCACATAGTGAGTGTCACTCCATAATGAAGCGGTGATTTCAAAAGAAGATGTACAGAAAAGACGTCGATTATTGAGGCATTGGAACTTCTAGATGTGAGCATCTTAACAATTTCATGATGTTACACAGAAGAAACGAGACGAACTCACGACAATAAGTGAGAAAGGATTCAAAACAGGGAATGATCAAAATCGCCACTATTTTTCTTCCATTCCACCATTCATTCTTTATCTATCTCCACCGTCTTGTCTATGTGTCATTCCTTGGTAATGGAGTACGGAGCCATAAAATCGAATGGCTATGACAGATGTCCTTACATGATGGAGTGTTGCGGCCTTACTGCTGGCTAACGGATTGGAAATGTGCTGCCTGTATCCATTCTATGCGCTTCACTCCTTGTCTCGCCGTATTCCTGATATCACTTCTGTTCCGTGATACTTCTACCTGTATGAGATTATCTCCCACTGTAGTGTGCAAGGCTCATTGTAGAACTGGAACATCCTTGGCCATGAGGCTGATTTGTTTCTTTCTCTTAACAATCACGTTGTGATGTTGTCTATCGCATGTCCGTTGCGATACCCATTGAAGACTATCCAATTCATTCTTGATTCCTCCTTGATGGCTTTCGCTTCCCTATTCTCGTATGTGATGCAGTTACTACACTTTATGGTGCTGACCCATCATCTCCTCCATCCTTCTTTCGCTCTCCTCCTCTGTTTCCGGAGATTGCCTTCTGAACCACAGGTAAGAGCCTGCAATCCAGAACTTCTTCAGGCAACAGTACTGCCGTCTCGTCATGGGCTTGCGCGGGTATGGATTATCCCCAGCGCTAACCGCCGCTCGCATCTGCTTCACGGACCGTATCTTCTTCTCCCACTCGCCGCCCTCTGGCGTGTGGCTTGTGCCTCCTTTCTGGACTATGTTCCTTCATTGCTTCCTTCACCATGTCATGGAGGGAGGCGATCTTCCTTGGCAAGAGCTTCTGCTCGACTGGAGTCGCCTCATTCACTCCACATACTTCTTTCTCTTCGTTTGCCGTGACGCTTCTCCACCATTGGCTTGAGAAGGAGGCCCCTCTGCACCACTGCCCGCTTTGACGATCTCTTCTGTGTGATTTCGACTGAGAGATCATGGCTGTGCCTTTTAGTGTATTGCCATTGCTTTCACAAGCACGTGCTTAGTAATCAATTAGGTCAAGAATGTGACCCAGAAGGACTTTCTCCTCCGTCGAATTCTTGTCCTTGTCACTAACCAGCATGCCGAGGAGAGACACCTTCCTCTCGAGAAGAGCATCCATGTCGTCCTCTTCCTTCAGCATCTCCTCCACTCTCTCCACTCGTCTGCACTTGGCCTCCGCCAGTTTCTCGCTTATCTCCGTGGCAGCATTGACGTGATCTGCCAACTGCTCCATCAAGGCGATTACATCATCCTTGGTGGACGGCGGGTCTACCGTGAGAATAGCGTCTGGAATGGGCTTCCAGTTCTTCACGGCGTCGGTGAACTCGTGATCTGCATTTCTTCCCTTCTTGGGAGTGGCGAGGTTCTTCAACATCCGGTAGAAGTTACTGGAGTTGCCCTTGAATATATCAGGGAACATGAAACGACCCCACTTCCACAATCGTTTTGTTTCTAATTGTCAGCAGTCATTTTTGTTACTACCACTATTGGAGCAGAACAGCTCCTTAAGGGTTGCCCTCTCTTCCTTGTGGTTCACGTAAACTGTTGCCACCATCATTTGGGCAACCTGTCTTCGAATGGGAGTGACATCCACTTCTTTTGGAATCACTTCCTTCCTAAGCACCTCACATTCGCCGTCATTGTCGTATTTGACATATCATAATCGTTTGAAGCCCTTACTCTTGAAGGATTATTCACCCTTTCTGATTCTCGTTCATAATAGCACTCACTTTCCTCGTCTATCGTGTGAATGAGATGGAGACCCATTGCATGAAACTCCATGTTAGAGGAAATCACCCTCCGTTCATCGGCACTTCTGTATCCGTATTTAATCGGGTTAAACACTATCAATGCATGGCTTTGTGGAGTGCATTTTGTTTGCTTCCCCAATAGTCTGCTGCTCTGCAACAGAATCAGCACAAATGCCAAGAATTGCCCATCTCCAGTGAATCCAAGTATCCCCACTCTTAACATACAAACCAGCATGTCCGCTTATTGTACACGCATGAGGTTTATTCATCCAAGAACTCCCTCATCTTAATCACTGAATCGTTCTTCTGCAACACACAGGAAAGCAATGTCATTCCTGCTGATGTTCTATCTGCTTGATTCCAATTCATTAGTTGGTGTATCTAGTAACAGAGTACTCCTTTGTTTGTTTCAGCAAACACTATTGTGGGCAAAGGGTGTTATACACTGGCTTTCTGTCTCACGAATGACCTCAGGCTGTAACCTCAAGGGAACACTACTATGACTACTCCTTGATGGAACAAACAAGGCAATGAACATAACGAGCAAAAGCACCAATATCTAGGCGTTACAGAGGGGATGAAAGAGAACTCCCTGTTACTGTGAATCTACTATCACAACTAAAGGCACAAGGCAAATTGACTTCAGCAAGAGAAGGCATGTCTAGTGGTTAGTTGTGGTGAAGAAGAATCACTATCAAAAGTGACGAGAAAAACCTGTTCAAAGGTTGAACTACACTCCCCGACAGTTGTGAGTGTGGTGAGTCTGGGCAAGTCTATTCATCATAACAATTCAATTCACTTGCTTCGCATTACTAAGTGATTAGAATCGGAGTAATAAGAGAAGCCGAATGCATGTTCACCCAGTTGAATGGAAGCCAATTCAGGCAAATCTAGTCATCACTCTCACTTCAAATCACACACCTTCAAACACCACACTAAAGCAGCAATTGAATGCATGATCACCAACGAGAAGTGATTTCAACTTGGGTAAGTCTATTCCTCATTTCACTGCATCACAGTAACCCCTTAATCTACAATCACCCCCATAGAAGTTGCAACTCTTCAGTGTACTATCACCCCAATAGGAGTTGCTGATCTGTTCATCCAATTCTCCCATTTCAATCATTTCCAAGCTATCATTATTCTCAATCTCACACGCTGAATACCCACGGAAGGAATAACGACCCATCTTCAATTCCTTCACCTGCCGACAGTTCTTCAAGCTGAAATGACCAAGACTGTTTTCTTTTGAAAAGCAATTCACTCCAATCACCACTCTCTCCAGCTTCTCCAATTCAACCAGGTTGAGTTCTTCCACATATGCAAAGGAATTATCCTTCACTTTGAATACCCTCAAACCCTTGAACGAGGACACATCTAAGTGTGTGAAAGACGGACCATTACAAGCATTGCTGTCCACAATCAACACCTCCACACTTCTGTCCATTGCCTTGAACTCATCCATAGAGTGAATGTTCGCACTGGGATCGGAATGGGGCATCATTGGATGTCTGCTCAATTCACCAACATCTATTCTTCATTCTCCCTGATAGTAACTGCTGTTGAACGACAACTGATATCTACGACAAAAGGCCTTGGGAAGGTGCACTGTGGTGAGCGAAGGCATGTCTAGTTGTGAGTGATCATGACAATAAAGGACTATCAAGAAGGATGCGACGAGGCATCATGAATGATTCACTGCCCTCTCCTTCAGTAGTGAGTGTTGCGAGTTTGGGCAAGTCTATTCCTCATCTTGCTTCATCATACGCACTTTGCATGATCAACTCACCCTCTTCACACTTCCCAAATGTGAATGCATTCTTGCCAAGTCGAATGGATGTCAATTCAGGCAAATCTAATCATCATTCTCGTTCTGGATTCTTCACTCTTGAACACTGCACGACGACAACCACTGAATACATAGTCACCAAACAACAGGGATTTCAAGTTGAGTAGATCTACTCGTCATATTCAATACAGATCATTCGCCTTTTACCATTATCGTAGTTTGCAACCCACAATTCTTCTTGTCACGCCATTCACCCACTTCCATCTCTTCCAAAGAAGGCAGATTCACAATGACCCACGAGAAGTTGTTCTCAAAGGAGTGATTACCAATTCTCAGTTCCCTCAGTCGCTCACAGTCCTTCAGATACAAAAGACGTATTGGACTTCTGCTGCCTTCCTTTGTGAAACAGTTCTCTCCAATCACCACGCTCTCCAGCCACTTCAGTCCAATCATCTTCACTTCCTTCACATACACAAAGGAACAGTCACCCACTTCAAACTGCCTGAGATGAACAAAAGAGAGCAAATTCAGTTTCGTGAAAGAAGGAGTATTACATGCTAACGTATCCACAATCAACACTTCCACGTTTCGATCGATTGCCATGAAATCATCGCATGAGTGTATGTCGGCATTGGGGTTGTAGTGAATAATGCTTGGATGATGGATCCATTCGCCAATGTCTAGTCATCACTCTCATCCATCATTTCAACTATTGTAAGATAGAGAATGCGGATTCTCAAAGGCCTTGGGAAGACACACTGTGGTGAGAGAGGGCATGTCTGCTTGTGAGTGATGACAATGAAGAATCACCTTCAAGAGTGATGTTACGCACGTAACACAATGATTCACTGTCTTCTCCCTCAGTTGTAAGTGTAGTGAGTTTGGGCAAGTCTACTCATCACTTCATTCCATCATCATCACTTCGCATTATCAGTTCCGTTGAGTAATCATCCTTGAATTGGAATGCACTATCACCAAGTTGAATGGAAGTCAGTTCAGACAAGTCTATTCATCATTCTCTCTCCAGATCATTCACTCTCAAATACCACACGAGAACACTCACGGAATGCACCCCAACCAAACAGAAGTGATTTCAAACTGGGCAAGTCTATTCATTATTTCATTCTTTGAGAATCACCCTTCAATTCCAGTGAAGCATAATAGAAATTGTAAGCCTCTTCATTCAATTCTCCCACTGCAATCACTTCCAACAAAGGGAGATCCTCAATCTCACACACGGAATAGTCATTGAAGGAATTGCTACCAATCTTCAACTCTCTCAATCTCTCACAATCCTTCAAGAAGAAACGATTATTTGCACTATTATCTGCCCAGTCCCCTCGTGAAGAAAAGCAGATATCCCCAATCACCACCTTCTCCAGTGCATTCATTCCAACCATTCTCACTTCTTCAACGCACCGAAAGCAGTGATTGCCCACTTGCAATTCACGCAAACAGGGTAGGAGGGAGAAATCAAATGCCTTCCATTCATTCCCATTACAACAGCCGTCACTCACGATCAGTACTTCCAAGTGGTTGTAAAAGAGTCCATTTCCATCAGTAATCGTTACTGTTGTTTCTGCTTGCTCATCATTCATCCACTCTCCATCAAACACTGTGTTGCCTTTTCGATCATAATGAATGCCTCGTCCCCAGCGCTTTCCTTCACACCATTCTCCTTCATACTCCACTTTCTGGATGTCAGAGTAGTACTGAGTGCCGTAGCACACATTCACTTTGCCAATTCGGAATCCTTCATACACCTTCTCTCCTTCCTTGTCATACAACACGCCCCAACCATATGGTTTGTTGTCTAGCACATCACCTTCCCATCGCTCTCCTTCATCACTCAAATCCAGCACTTGATTGTGTTCAATGCCATTCACCTCCTCCCCATCCACACGCAACAGCTTGTGGGATGCAGTATTCACTTCAATCACTCGCTCTCTGCTCAATTCAACAATCACAGAAACAGACTTCTTGATAACACCCTCCTGATAGCAGCATTCATCATGCTTGAATAAGGAGAGAGTGGAGTGTTCCACGGCACTGCCAACCATTTCATTGCACATCTTCTGGTTCTTCCACTTCTTCGCCACTTGAAGAATCGCCTCTGAATAGCCACATCTCTGAATGGCTTCTATGGAAGCCTTCACGAAGGGATGCTACTCGTCATTCTCTCCTCTTGTAGCCACATTCATCAACTCGCTCACAGAAGCTCTCTGATTCACATCCTTTTCCAAGCACTTGCTCAGGAAACCGCTAAACGAATCAAACCACTTGTCAATATACAGGTAAGGAGGATAACAATTGAGAATGATCTTTTCTGGATTCTCTCCGCTCGGTGAATACGGTTTCTTCCCGGAAGCCAATTCAAACAGGGAAATGCCCAAAGACCACACATCATTCTTCAACTCCATCTTCCCTCTGAATCCCTCAGGAGCCATATGCCACAGTGTGGCCCTGTTCCCATTGGGTCGTTTCGTTCTCGGAAGCACTCCATATTCACCCAGTTTCACAACACCCTGATTGGTGAGAAACAGATTGGATGGCTTGACGTTCTAACCATGAGATGGATGAGCTGTGGACTACTCCATGCATGATGTTACGTGAGTGAAGGGAATCAAGGCCCAACAAGCAACAGCTTGCAATCTCGCGCAACTCTTCCTCCTTCATTCGGTAGTTCGCTGCAAATAACTCCTCTAGTGATCCCAAGTCACAATACTCCGTCACAACCTATGCATCATTCAGAACGAGTCTCTGAACCCAATCCTTCTTCTCCATTTCGAAATGATTGAGATATTGCACAACGAAGCGTGAATCCCAATTCATGAGCGATTCCAGCTCATTCTGCAATGCATGTGTTTCCTTCCTCTGCTTTATCGCCTTGATGACTACAACCCTATTGCTACTTGTTTCCACGGCCTTATAGGTTTCTATCGCTCTTCTATGTGTCATTGGCTCCGTTATGTTCTTCACTCTTTATTCACCTTTTCGATGACCGTGTAGCCATGCTCTTGCATTGTGCTTATGATATGTGAAGAATGGAAGTATGTGAAGCTTCGTTTTGCACTTTGGAAATCAGCCATTTCGCCGTTTTGGAAGTAGTGTGGGTTTTGGAACAAACAAGAGACCTAACACTGCGTGAATGCATGGATTTGTGATTGTTTGCATGTGATGATGGATTGTATGGGTAGGGTTAGGGGTGGATGAAGTGTTGCACGTGGATGAAGTGGAGAAGAGTTCAATGCTGTTTCAATGGAATGGAAATGATGCGCTATTGCTGAATTGGATGAGAGGGAGTGGAATAAGTGAGAGTAGTGGTAATTCCTGTTGTGTGATTGATTTCAATGATTGGAGAGTGAATATTGATGGGAAATGTTCTTGATTGCATATTGGCATCTCTACTACGGCTAGGTCTTTCTGTCCTTCTTGCAAATCGCAAGAACAACGGGAAAGTGAAGGAGCTGATTATGTAGTACTGCTGGATTGTATTCCGAAGCATATTGCTGCGCTTACTCGCTTCTTTACAGATTGCCTTCTGCTCTGTGTTATAGGGGACGGATTGCGTGGATATGAACTGGTACGATGTATTCCATTTGGGATATTGCTTCATTTCTCACGATGCACCTGCATTTCCTTCCTCCACTTCAATTCTCATTACTGTCTTCATATACTTCCTTCCTTCCAATCCCCACTCTGCTTTTCTTTCTCTCCTGTCATTGCTGCTGATCGAAGTCTCCTCATGCCATTCCACTTTCCTCTGAAGCCATCAACATCTATGCGTACCACAGCCCCATCCGCTGTGCATTTGAAGTGATCGTTGGCAACATCGTGCTGATCGTGGAGCTGCACTTCCTCAACGCCAGCGAAAACAACGTGATGCCTTCATTGACGTCCACGAGCACAGCGAATTACAACACTTGACATGAAGTATGTTTTATCACCATGCCGCTCACCTCCGCCTCGGACATCAAGTCATGGACTGCGAGAAGCCCCACGGCTTCAGCGCCACACTCCCACGCGCTGAACAGACCTCGTGAGGACCAACCCTCTCTTGTGTGGCCTCCGCCGGTCCGATCGCCTCTCCCAGCGGCTTCATCCTCCAACCCGTCTCGGACCCCAGCACGGAATGGACGCACCGTACGAGAGCAGCGTGCACAGAGTGTTCAACGCCTGCACACGAGGATGTCGACACTGGCGTAACTACGCTCTCCCACCTGCTTCGTGGCGACCTCCGCCTACCCGAGGGACATCCACGCCAGCAGCGAGTTCACCGACGGTCTGACGCTCGATGCGACCCCTGCGTGGTGAAGCGATGACTCAAATCGTGAGCTACGTAACCTCACCGGCTCGTTCCGTCTGGAGCCTGTGACGATTCTTGCTGCCATCGTGGAGTCCTTCTCTGCCCCTCAGAGTGGCGACGGAGCAGGGGCTGTGTGTGGAGGCAGCTCGGGCAGGGGAGCCAGGACAGGAGCAGGCGCCAAGTGCGTGAGTGCCTGTGAGTGCCTGTGCGGGTCTGGCTTCGCGCGCCTGTGCGTGAACGGATGGGCGGTGAGTGTCAGTGTCCTTCGATGGGAACCCCGTGGGCCGCATCCCGAACCCTTCAACCGTGACGTGGTGGCTTCTTCCTGACGTGCTGGCGCGGGTCGGGTCATCGCGCCATTCACGACGATCCCTCTGGCGTGGCTGTGGGTGCATTCGCTCCTCCCTCGCGGCAGTGCGACTTGCAGCGCATCGCGGTCTGTTCGACGCCTCCCAGTGGGCGGACTCCATCGCCCCTGCGGTCGCGAGGCACTGCTCACAGCACTCACGACAAGGCGATTCTCCTGGCGAACGACGGGTTCTGCACTCGCTTCGCCGTGCCTGCCGAGCCTCCGCTTCTGCCGCCAACCAGAGCGCGACGCTGTCCTCCAGCGTCAGCAGCGTGTGCCACACTGTCTCCTGCAGTGCGACGAGCCTTCTCTCCATCGAGCGCATCACGACTGTTGCAGGAAGGAACAGTCCGAAGCGTCGTGCCGTCTGACCGAGCGAGGGGCGTGTGGCGCTGCAGACCGTGGCGATGCGCTGCTGCGCTGATCTGCTGATCCTGAAGGGCGTGGACCGGCACGAGAAGGTGGGCAAGGCGTCACTCAACCCGCTGCATGGCGGCAAGATCTGCATGGATGGAGTGGATATGACGATGCTGGATGTGGAGGGCGTGCATCATTCCGCAGGGCATTCGTGCTGTTCTGTGTGTGGGTGCGATTCAACAGCGATTCGTTCAGTGTGTAAAGTGAAGAGGCGATCTGGGACGTGGTGGTTGTCTGCGGTGTGGAGAGTGTGTTGGAGGGACGAAGAGAAGCTGTTGGTGAACAATCGACAGATGATGTGTGTGCTTGGGTTGATGGTGCGCAAGGAGAGGATTAGGGTAATTTTTGACACCAGAATAACTGCTATTGTTTGTTGACAAAACGAAGTCAAGTAATGAAGAATCAGAATACCTTTTCCAGTGAAGCAATAATGAGTGATATAGTACGTATAGGTGATTATGAGTTGTTGGAGAAGCAGAATGAAGGGTATGAAACAAACTGAGGGAATGAAGCATAGAGAATGGTTCGACGAGTACAAAGCACATAATCGAAACACCAATGAAATTGTATTGATGGCAAGAGTGAAGAATGGATTGGATGGGAAGGGAATCGAATCACGCTTTCCCCAATTGAAAGAATGCAGTGATGAACATCTTGTGAGGTATATAGATGTTGTGAAGAAGGATGAGGAGTTGTGGGTAGTGATTCCTTGGAGAGTTGACAGAATAGATTGTAATGGAGAATTGTGATTGCTATCCTCTCTCACGATTCTTGGAACATAAGGATTATATGACTGAGGAGCAATTGCGTGAAATCGCTCGTGGTTGTTTATTGGGATTGAACTATCTTCATGAGAGAGGTATCATGCATGGAGTAAGCATTCTGAAGTAAGAATGAGTGAATAGGGCGTGAGACCAGTGAATCTGTTCCTGACTGAAGATGGTGTGGTGAAACTGGGTTACTACGGACTCACAACACAAGCAGAGTGCTATTCCATTAAGAAGGAGGATTGTGATGGAGTTCGCAGTTTTGCTTATGAAGTGTTTGAAGTAGAGTATGAGATGAAGAGTGATGTGTGGTCGTTTGGGATTGCTTTGATGGAAATGATGGGCATGACGCCATACGTTGCGTATGAGAATGATTGCCTTCCCACAAAGAAAAGAGATTTGAGGTTACCATTTGATAAGAACGCAATCAAATCAGAAGAATTACTTGATTTCCTGAAGAAGTGCTTTCTGATGAAAGAAGAAAGATGGAATGTGAATGAGTTGCTGAATGTGAGTGTGATGGGATGAGAATGATGAGTAGCATCCGTTTATGAAGGAATGTGAAGAGGGAGGGAGTGAAGTGTTGATTCCATTAATGAAGATCCTGAAGAATCAAGAGTACTGTGAATGGATACTGAAGAAGGATGTGGAGGATTCTCATCTGGTGTTGTATAGGCATGATGGATTGTACGGATATCACGAAGGACTGGTTAAGAAATCCCATTCTGTTGTAGTGGAATTGCATTTGAATGGAGTGATTGAAGTGGATATTGACTTGCATGCGTTGTTGCACGTAAATGGAAAGGATGTGAGTGGCATTGAGCATAAGCAGGTATTGGATTTGAGTGATGATGGAGAGAGATGGGAAGGTGATGTGCTGAACAACCAACCCTATGGTTGGGGCGTGTTGTATGACAATGAAAACAGAAGGGTGTATGAGGGATTCCGAGTTGGTGATGTGAATGTGTGCTATGGAAGAAGCTACTATCCCGAGAATCAGAAGGTGGAGTACGAAGGGGGGATATGTGGAGGAATGCGGTGGGGACGAGGCATTCAGTATGACCGCAATGGCAAAACCGTGTTTGAAGGAGAATGGATGAACAATGAACCATTAAGCAAGCGAGTAGTAGTGAATGAAGAGAATCAACTCCTTCACAATCACATTGAAGAACTGATCGTAGAGAACAACAGTTGTAACGGACCAGAATGGGCTGCTCTCGATTTGAGTTTCATGTCCCATTTGCGATTGCTTGAAGTGGGTGATGAGTGCTTTGAGAGTGTGAAGGAAGTGAAGCTGATTGGCTTATCCAAGTTGGAGAGAGTGGTGATTGGAGAGAATAGCTTCACGAAGTATAAGAATGGTTGGCCCAGCTATGATCCAAACCGTCATTTCTACTTGAAGAATTGTGAGAGACTGAGAGGATTGAAGATGGGTCGTTATTCCTTCGGGAAAAGGTACGACCTGCCCCTAACCGTTTTCTCCTTTTCGCCCCTATTCTACCTCATTCTGTTCCTTTCACATCACTCACTTTACACGCAGAATGACATAAGTTGCTTCCCGCTCGATGAAGAGATAACCGACATTTAACGCATCAAATCACACCTCCATGGACTTCCATGGAATCTCGTGGACATCCACAAATTGTGGACTTCCATGGAGATCCATGGTTTCTCTGTGGATGTCCATGGGGATCCATCACTTCATGGGCATCCATGGAGATCCATCGATTATTTGTGGATGTCCATAGAGATCCATCGACTCGTGGACTTCCATGGAGATCCATGGTTTCTGTGTGGACTTCCATGGGGATCCATCAACTCGTGGACTTCCATGGAGATCCATGGTTTCTCTGTGGATGTCCATAGAGATCCATCAACTCGTGGACATCCATGGGGATCCATCGTTTATTTGTGGATGTCTATGGAGATCCATCACAAACAAACAAACAAACAAACAAACAAAATGTTAACGGAAAACCTGCAGGCTTGTTTCTCCCTGAAGGGCCCGCACCCTTCGCCCGTACGCCTCTCCTGAGTAAACGCCCATGAAAAACCCCCAAGTTTGCCTGACACGGGCTCGCGCCCTCTCCCACTGACCGGGCTTGCGCCCTCCTCCCTCGAGGTAAAAAACACGTTAGGGTAGTAACGCCCTTGTCGCGCTGAGCAACCTCGGGCTGCCGCCTAAAGGAATACTGCCTTTCATACAGCGAGTACCCCGTGGGCCTGCCGCCGGTTCCACAGTCCTGCCCCTCCAGTGTGTGCAGTCCTGCCAACTGCCCGACCCACAGCGGATCGTACGGCATGAGTACCATTCCCTCCCGTCTGCCATAGTGCGGTTCGTGGTCTCGCCCCAAGCCAAGACCAACAGGCATCCCAAAAAACACCATTTCTGGTGAAAAAGAACGGGCGCCTTTGACGCCTCAAGCGAGAAATCCCTCGGGACACCCTCTGGCCACGAAGAACACGCTGTCCCCGCCGTCCTCGGTCTGGCGGTCCGCCGCGTCCTCTCCACTGTCCCTCCGGCACAAACACTATCGGCCATTGTGTAGTGTGGTTCTGCGTCTCCTTCGTCTCCTTCGCCTTCTGCGCCTCCTTCGGCTTCTTCGCCTTCTGCGCCTCCTTAGGCCTCTTCAGCTTCTGCGCCTCCTTCGGCTCGTCCTCGACGCGCACTCGCGTGTATCGGTACTTGCTTCATAGACTGTGCTTGCAACTCGTCCTTCGGCTCCTTCGTTGTGGGGGCCCAACCATTCGACTCGTTGTTGCCCTCGAGTTCTTGTGCGCGGGCGCGCTCTCTCCTTCGCTGCGCTCGCTTCTTCCGTGTTGTAGAGTCCGTCTCGTCCGGGGGTCTGGCTTGCCTCCACTGTCTTCTCGGCAACAGGATTCCTTCCTCCTTCTCCCCGCTGTCGCGCCGCGGGGGGCCCAAGTACTCGGGTCGACGCTCCATTAGGGTTGTTGCGCCGGCGCACTCCACCTTCTCTCCAGTACGCTTCACTCGTCTTCTCCGTTGACTTGCCTTGACTGCTTGTTCCGGCAGGCTTCTCTCGACAGAATGCTTTGACAGGCTTGTTTCACCAGACTTGTTTCGTCCTCCAGACTCCGTTCTTCCCTTGCTCCATCAAGCTCGCTTCGTCGCTCTCGTCTTGCCCCTCGAACTCGTCTTGCCCTACCGTGGGTTCTTCACCACTCGCGTATCCCTTCAGTCCCCGGGTCCTCTGGTCCCTCAGATCCCACGAGTCCACGAGTCCGTCTGGTCTCTGACGCGAGGGTCTCCCCCCACTCGGGTAGGTCTCGACGCCGCTCTTCTGGCTCGCTCTTCTCGTTGGCCTTGCCGTTCCTCTCGCCGATGGTCTGGGTGCAGATCTCGCCGATGTTCTGGGTGCAGATCTCGCCGTTGCTCTGGGTGCAGGTCCCCTCGTCGGTCTCCTCGTCTGTCTCCTTGCTCGCTCTTGCCCTTGCCCTTGCTACAGATCTCGCCGTCGCTCTGGTCGTAGACCTCGCCGTCGATCTCTTCTGCTCTACTCCTTAGTCACCACAAACCTTTAGCCTCCCTCCCACCGTCTTCATCGATTTCCTCATTCCAGTTTTCTTCTCGCCGCCCTCCCACCATCTTCGCTCATACATGCATTTCTCTTTTTGTATGACGCGTTTTTTGAGCAAACAATGCTCATCACTTACCTACACGCAATCTACCCGTCATAGGCCTCCCACCCACCTTCTTTAGCTCTTTCTTCATTCCATCGCCCATTTTCATTCTCATTCTGGCGATAGGATTCTTTTTTTCTTAGATTCTGAAGTTCAGATATCTTCTCCGTTTCCACTTTCCATTCTTTCCTTCATCATTCCATCTCCTCCTCTTTGTCTATTCTACATGAATTGATTTGACTTTGGATTTGACGATTCCGCGCGTCTTTCGTCGCAATTGCTGTAGGGATTTCACTGCTAGCATTCTGTGATGCGATTTCGTCTTCTACGCGCGGGCACATACCGTTTCTGCAGCCTATTCCAGGCGCCGTCGGTGCATTCTCATTTCGACTCCACAACGAGCCCTACGCCTCTCATTCCGTTATCGTTGGTTTCCTTTCCTTCCCCATTCTTTGTTTCTCACACAATCACACTCACCCCTTCATCACACGATCTACGCCAATTCCATCACCAACACACTCTATCACTCACACACATTCACTGGGCCACATTCCAGCGAAAACGGAGAGGTCACCTCAAACGCGATTCTGAACAGGGGCAAATCGATCGATCGATTCTCGCTCCTCTTCTTCTCGCTCTTTCTCCATCCACACACACTATTTCGATTTCTCCTTTTACCATTCTCTATTTCATTCCTTCCTCTCTCTCATTCTATTCTCATCTTCGCCAAAGCGATGATCAGCCAATGCAACCCCTCTTCTGCTCATTCTATCTATTCCATGCTGTGTGTAAGAGTACACTCGATTCAGTCCCACTCTCCATTCCTCCATCCCAACTCACTCCCTCTACCCACCCTTTCATTCTATCTATGGAATGAGTATAGGATATGAAATGATTTGGTGATGAAGCGAGAGAAAAGTGTGAGGATGAAGAAATCGATTTTGGGATGGGGGAAAGAGACTCGATTCCATGACTCTCGATTCCAGGCCATGCTTTATTCTACCTGTTCTCTGTGTGGTTTGATTGCCTATACGTATGAAAGGCTAGGGGTACCTTCAAATCGTGGAGGAGTTGGCGATGCAGAATTGCATTAGCAGGAGAACTCTTCTACTGCATTCTGTGATGCTATACGGCTGGGAGGATTTCAAATCTCCTTTTCGATGGAGTTGGATGGGCATCGCGATGATCTTTGTTCGTATGTGAAGAATTCTATTTGGAACGGGAAATGGGCAGAAAACATAGTTTCCGTACTGCATTTGTCTACTCAGTTCTGCTTCTCTCCTTGAAATGGGTAATTCTAAGACTACTATGATGAAAAGGGCTATTATGACATTCGGTTAATGCAAGCAGCTGAAGTGGCAATTGATGATGTCTGCTGATCCGTGTTGTATGGAGACATTCGATGTGAACAGGGTCGCTAGCTGTCCTACTACATGCATGGTTGCTTGAAAACAAACACACTCCTTCATACTATCAGCATTGCCGAAGCTGAGCTGCTTCACGGTTCAGAGTTGCCGTTTCTGCCCCCTATCGCTCTTGCTCTGCCTCTCGCACCTCCTCTTCCAATGCGGTTGTTTTCCACAAGCAAATCCCTCAACAACTGCATTCGAACGGGGTTGGTGTCCTGCAAATACCGTGCCAGCTCCACGGCAGCCAGGGTCACCTTCTCTCGTTCATCATCCTCTATCTGTTCCTTCTTCGTACCCTCCCACTTCTGCAAGGACACCACAAGCTTATGCTTATGGCTCCTCTTGGCTTGCAGGGAGGGGGCATCCACAACCTCTTTCACAGAGTAGTTGTTCCTAGCTACCTCCAGAGTTTTCTCTTCATCCTCCGGACGAACGATGCGCTCCCACTGCCGCATCCCCAGCGCCTTCAGGATGTACTCCGTAATCTTATCCTCATCCACTAGGTTCAGCCTCTCCCGGAGGTTTCTCATCATCACCTCCCTCTGCTCGCGGAACTTCCAGCACTCCAGGATGTAGTGGCGAAGGGTCTCTCCACCGCGTCTCATACAGCAGGGGCAGTGACGCAGGAGACCTCCGTTCTTCTTCAGCCTCGATGCTGGCTCCCACGCGCCCACTCGGATGCGCATCATCACTTGGAACCCCCTCCCAAGCTCCGGATGCTGGTACCACGCATCCATGTAGCAGTGGTTCCTCACGCAGCCCTGGAAGATGTACTCCTTCAGGCTGAGGGTCTTGTCCTCACTCAGCATCCTCAACCAGGTGTACACCGCCATGTCGAGGACGCGCTCGTCGTTGTAGTACTTCCACACGAACTCCCGCTCCTGATTCTTGGAACGGTTGTTCAGACGCGCGTGCTCCCTCGCTTCCAGGTCCCGGTCAACCTCCTCATCACCCAGATCGAACTCCTTCATCATGGTCACGAAGGAACCACTGACCCTCTCCGTGGTTTTGATGAAGGTCTGCTGGGTGGTGGAGAAGGCCTTTCGCGAGTCGATGAGACTGCACAGCATGGCGCTGGTGTAGCGACCGCTGATGAACATGTCCATTCTCCGGATGAGGGCCGTCACGTGGATGGGCTCCAGTCCCAGCTCCAGCAGCAGGGTCATCGTGGAGACGCTCTTCTCCGACCAGCCCTGCAGGATCATGCTGAGCGCTCGGTTGACGAAGCGCTGCACGCGAGCATCATCCTCCTTCACTCCGTCCCAGACCTGCACGCCATACAGGAGGACGGGGATCCACTTCACCTTCAGGATGCGTACACGAAGGGAGGCGGGGATGGAGGGGTTCATCAGCAGGTACTGGATCTGGTTGAGGACGGAGGTGGCGGAGAGGATGCGGGCCTCGATCATGCGGGAGCGATTGAGGTCGTTTCGGATCACCACGCCCAGGTACTTGTACTCCTTCACCACGGGAATACGATTTCCCTGCAGCATCCACTCTCTCTCGTTGATCTCCTTCTCCAGAGCGATCCTTTCCTCCTCGCTGATGCGCGCCTTGGAGGAGCGCTCCTTCTTCGACTTCTTCGGAGAGGGGTTCTCCAGCATGGCGTCGATGCGTGGAACCACCATCACACCGCACTTGGCCGGTCCGACGGTCATGCCCCACGTGTTCGCCCACTCTGTCACCTTGTCCATCCATCGCTGCAGCTCCTCCGCACTCCTCCCCACGATGCACAGGTCATCCGCGAAGAGGAAGTGGGGGCAGGCAGGTTCCCATGGCTCCCTTTCAGTGAACTCGGGGAGGATGTCGTTGATGAAGAGGGAGAAGAGGATGTGTTGATGAAGATGGAGAACTGGATGTGACTTATCCACGCTCCAGAGGAATGGGCTCGGAGGTGTAGCCGTTGGCGTTGACGACAATGGCGGAGTGGGCGTAGAGCTTCTCGATGAAGGCGTAGACCTTCCCGCCGATGCCCATCGTGCGCATCTTGTAGAGCAGCGCCTCGTGAGGGACTGAGTCGTAGGCCTTCTTGAAGTCCACGAAGCACACCCACGCGTGCTCTCCCTCGTGGAACCACTTCCGACCCGTTCCGGTCAGGTTGCTCTGGATGCGGTTGATCGTCTCCAGCAGGGCGGACACGTGTCCCGTGCACTGCAATGCATTGCATTTCGGGACGGAAGCCAGCCTGCGCGGGCGTGAGAAGGTGGTCGGTCTCCACCTCATGGGTGATGCGGTTGGCCACCACGGCACAGGCGATCTTGAGGATGACGTTCATCAGACTGATGCCTCTGTAGTTGTCCACGTCCATCGGATCGCCCTTCTTGTGCAGCGAGATGACTTGCGAGGTCATGAAGCTCTCGGGGATGTGTCCGTCGAACAGCTGGTTGATGTGGCAGGTGAGGGTTTTATTGCGGTTGCGCAGCAGTTTCTTGTAGACCTCCACAGGAATGCAGTCGTCGCCCGTGCTCTTCCCGTTGCCCATCGCCATTACCACGTTCTCCACCTCAAACTCGGTGATCTCCCTGTCCCACGCCTTGCTGTCCTTCAGCTTGCTGTTCGGGTTGGGGGTCAGAGGGATCGTCTCCCAGTACTGTCTGTTCTTGCTCCGTCCACTTGCATCGGAGACAACGTTCGTGTAGTGTCTCTTCCACACCCCCACCACCTGTCTCGGCTGGGTGACGATTTGGCCAGTGCACGGGTCCCGAATGATGAGGGGCTTGCGATGGGACCCAGCGATGCGCTGATCGATGTGTCTCCAGAAGGCGGCCGGATTTCGCTTGCTGGTGCGCACCAGTTGTCTCGCGAAGGAGAAGCGATGGTTGTGGGTGACTCTTCGCAGCAGCTGGCGACACTTCTTCAGCACCGTCTGGTCCCTCTCCGTCCTCTCTCCTCCCTGTCTTCGCTGTTGCAGGATGGTGCGTCGTTTTGCGAGAAGGGTTGCCTCGCGGTGGTTGAAGACGCGCATCTTGCGCTTGAACAGCTCGCGCTTCTTCAGGAGGAAGCCCTCCTCCGTGATGGCATCCAGCAGGTCTTCAGTGAACTGCTCGACGGAGGTGTTGGCGCAGGTGGAGGGGTGGAAGCGAGGGTCATCGGTGACTGCAGAGAAGTCCTCCAGCACCTTCTCGCGGTTGACGCGGGGTCGTTCTGGAGCAGGCTCGCTCTCCTTCTTCAGCCAGAGCGACGCGCAGACGAAGAAGTGGTCCGACAGGGTTTCATTCCGGCCCATGTGAACGATGGCCTGCTCGTAGTGCACGCCCTTCTCGGGAACGAGGATGTAGTCCAGGGTGGAGCCCTTGCTCTGACTGCCCCCCTTGTGCGTGATCGCGTCTCCCTTGTGGGGCACCCACAGGAGATTGACCTTCCGCTGATGGAACCAGGTCGTGACATTGGTGGGAGGCTGGTTGAAGTCTCCCATGAGGATAACAGGCGCCTGATTGCTGCGCTTGCTGAGCTTGGTGAGCTTGTTGAGGATGCCGTTCTTGACTCGTAGCGCCATGAGGTTGTCGCAGCAGGGGACATAGACACAGACGAAGATGACGGAGGTGGTCTTGTTGCTGACGAGCACCCAGAGGTCGTTGTAGGTGGAGTATGGGAGCACCTCCCAGAGCAGGGGCTTCTTGATGAGCATGGCGATGCCGAGCGTTCCCCGCTCCATCTGTGGAGGGCACATCTTCACGACGCTGTACTCCGAGTCGAGGAAGGGGTCGGGCTCAGGGAAGGCGCGTGTTTCCTGGAGCGCGCAGACGTCGATGTTGTTGTCGAGGCAGAGCTTCCGGACGCTCTCCGCCTTCTGCGCGATGGAGTTGACGTTGAGGGTGGCCACTCTCCACTTGACCTTCTCCTTCTTGCGCGCAGTGTGCATGCCCGTGTTCACGCCCCAGGAATCGTTCGCGATGACAACTTGGACGGGTTGTTTGCACTGGGTGGTTGTTGGGTGTTGTCTTCTTGCTGGTGAGGGTTGTGGAGTAGCGGGTTGTTGTGGAGTAGGATGAGTAGGAGTAGCAGGAGTTGCGGGAGTTGCGGGAGTTGCGCCCCTCCTTCTCTTTGGCATCGGACTGGTGTTCCGTCCCTTCCCAGCTTGGCGTCCACGTTGTCGTGTCGGGCGGGTACTTGTAGCAGGAGCAGCAGCAGGAGCAGGAACAGCAGGAGCAGGAGCAGGAGCAACAGCGACAGGGGAAAAGAGCTCGCGCAGACTCGTCACGAAGCCGTCTTCCGTCACACCAGGACCCTGGATGGTGTAGACGGGGTTCCTTCTATGCTTCTGAAGGAGATCGACCTTCGCTGCTCTGGCCGTCGTCGGAGGAGACGCTCTCCTGACAATCGCATACACCTCGCGGATGGGCCCACAGAATCCATACACACGAAGATGCTTTCCACCTCGCTCATGACTCTTCCCTCCTTGGCGACCTGCCTTTCCACGCACAGGCACCTTGGATTTGGGTTTCTCCAATTCCTTTTCACGGCGTCTAGGAATCGGACGAGTTTGCTCTTCACGAAGTGCAGAATGTGGATGAAGTGCATGTTCGTGGTACATGGAGGGCGGACGCTTCCTAGGCACAGTTTGCGGCGGGGCGAGTGAATCGAGGCAATTCTCTTGCTGATCCCTCTCCGGTTGCTTCTCTTGAAAGGATAGGAGCATACTGCTTATATGCGTCCTATCTTTTACTGACATAATTGTATTCTGAGGAAATCGAGAGCGATTGCTCGATTTGGATGGTATTGGGAGTATTTGTTTGTTGGTTCAAGAGTATTCTGTAGGTGCTAGAATGGAAGGATTTGAGGGTGTGGTGGGTGATCGCGAAGCGTGGCTTTCGGAGGCTGGATATGCGAATGGATTCTTGTTTGAAGTGTTCTATTGTGCTGATTTGTCTGTCCTATTTCCCATTCCGGGGTACATGTGTGGAGCTGTTGCTCTCTGAAGAAGAATCGGGACGGTTGATTGCGAATTGGACCGAATTGAGTGTGATTAAACCCAAACTGAATTCCTTCCGATCTGGAGGAGGTCAAGTGAGAGGAAGTATTGTTGAAGCGAAGATAGACGATTCGATTGCATTGGAAGCCAGAGATGTTCGTGTTGGAGTTCTGCGCCAGTGATCTGTTGTGAGAATGCGTTCCTGTATTACCACAGTGTTGTATTTGGCGAGTTGAGTTCATAAATGAGGGGAGGAAGTGTGGCGAGTCTAGATCCCCAGCCAGCTTGAAAGAGGCGAGTATTGAATGGGTTGGTGTTGGATGGACTGGATGGAAGAGAATGGAGTATTGAGAAGGGCGTTCGGCGAGATGGGTTGGTTCGTGTGTGCAATGAGAGTTCTGTGTTGATGATTGGCTCATTCTTGTGTCGGTGATGGACAGGATGGTGGTAATTCAACAGCGTGTTGTCATCGAGTCCTATCCTTTGACAGCGCGTGTATCCTGATATCTGTGCGATGCCTGCTATGCGGAATTGAACGAATTGGGGTTGGTATGAGGTGCATTCTCATTTCGTCCTCACAACGAGCCCTATGCCTCTCATTGGTTTCCTTTCCTTCTCCATTCTTTGTTTCTCACACAATCACACTCACCCCTTCATCACAGGATCTACGCCAATTCTATCACTAACACACTCTATCACTCACACAAACTCAGTGGACCACATTCCAGCGAAAACGGAGAGGTCACCTCAAACGCGATTCTGAACAGGGGCAAATGCTTCGATCGATTCTCGCTCCTCTTCTTCACGCTCTTTCTCCACACACACACACTATCTCAATCTCTCCTTTTACCATTCTCTATTTCATTCCTTCCTCTCTCTCATTCCATTCTCATCTTCGCCAAAGCGATGATTAGCCAATGCAACCCCTCCTCTGCTCATTCTATCTATTCCATGCTGTGTATGACAGTACACTCGATTCAGTGCCACTCTCCATTCCTCCATCCCAACTCACTCCCTCTACCCACCCTTTCATTCTATCTATGGAATGAGTATAGGATATGAAATGATTTGGTGATGAAGCGAGAGAAAAGTGTGAGGATGAAGAAATCGATTTTGGGATGGGGGAAAGAGACTCTCGTTTTCATTCGTCTATTCCGAGTTGTGTCCAATGTTGCTGATTTTGAAGTGGTGGAATGGTGTATGTGTGAGAAGAGGTTGTGCGTGTTTTGAGGATGGTTGGATGTGAATGCAGGGTTATGTCTGTGCTGGTCGATTGTGTGATTGTGGTTGTGAATGTTCGTGTGAAAGGAGTTGCTTAGGCTATTTCCGAGGACATGAATCGGCGTTGGTGTTGATCTTCTCTGTTGTGTGGCCATCGATATCGTGTTGAATACAGGACTGTCCTGCTTGCTGCACCGCGTGTTCTATGGACTGTTTGAAGGGTGTGTTGTGGAAGGGATAGGGGTATGTCTCTGTTGCTGTTCTGTGTTGAAGGAAGGGTTGATCCTGTGCGTTCTGTGCGGCTGTTATGAGAAGGAGGGAGTGATTGCCGATTTCACTGAGCTGGGTGGAGTGGATGATGAATCCAGAGTGCTGTTCGCTATGCTATCTCCATCCGTGCTGCTGTATCCTCTCCTCCGTGCGAGATTGGTGTCCATGAGTGACTCCTGGGTGTTGCTCTCTTCCATCTCATGAGTGCGTGTCATGCTGTGTCGCTCTCTTCCATCTCATGAGTGCGTGTCATGCCGTGCTGACTACTTCGTGTGTTGTTATGTGGAGAGAGTGCGTGGTGTGGAGACGACGTGCGTATGCCATGAAGACGAGATGGAGAGTGCATCTGCTAATCAACTGCTCTCTAGTGTGTACATGCACTGTGAAGACAACGTGGAGAGTGTATCTGCTATGAAGACGAGATGGAGAGCCTGCCTCATGGAATGTCGACGAGGAGGGGTCGCATAGCGCTCAAAGTGTGTTGTACGGGCGTCTTTGCTATCCCCCATGATGATGGTGTGAAAAGCCCAGAATGGCCAGAATCGCAAAATGGCACATGTACATTCATGGAAACGCGTTTTGGGCACTTTGATCCATTCGATTCTATATTCCTTCTTGTATCGATGGGGAGTGGGAGAGTGTCCAATGCCTCCTCCTGACCGTGATCGTGATGGGAGTGTTTTGGGAAGGGATGGTATTGGGGATGGACTTGGAGGACTGAGACGATGTCAGTGTATTGGGTTATGTGTTGGAATTCGTTGATGACTGGAATGACCGAGTGTTGCATGTGAAGGGTGGAATGGATGTGGAGGGGATGGAGGATGTGAATGAGCATAGAATTGGGTTGTTTGTTGAAAACGAGAATGAGCCTATGGCGGTTGAAAGTGTGTTGATGGAGAGCAGAGGATGTGAGAAGAAGAGTGGAGGAGTGGTGTGTGGATTTGAGTGATTGTGTGAATGGAGAGAAGAAGGAGGGGTAAGAGGCCGTGTATGGAATGGTTGGAGTGTGTCCAGCATGTGGTTCGAAAATGGGTTGTTGGTGAAAAATGAGTTTGGCATAGGGGGAAAAGTGTTGAAGGCCTTCATAAGGGTATTTGAAAAGGATGGCTAGTAGGTGCATTGGATTGTTTGTTGAGTGAATAGATGGATGGCGGTTAGGAAAGGGACTGAATGCAGGTGAAGAGCGAATGGAGAGACTGCGTTGGTGTATGTGAAGCGGAGTGTTGAATGGATGAAGAGAAGGTGGTGTGAATTGGATGGAATGTAGAAAAGGCGTGTAGAGTCGGTAATTGGGGAGTAGGTGTGTTTGTGTGAGTGGAATTGTAGAGTGGATGAGAAGAGGATGGAGGATGGAATGGAAGAGTGGCTGGATTGAAGAGTGGATTGTTGCGGTTCGAGAAGGGTATGGAGGGCAGGAGTATGCGGGATGGATTGTAGATGGGTATTGAAGTATATGGGGAGAAGATTGAAATTGGCGATAGTTTGTCTCCATGCCTATGGTGATGAGAGAACGCGATTTGGGATATGGGTTTGTATGGAGAGGAAATGAGATGGTAGAGCGTTTGGGATGGATGCGAGTGGAATAGGGTGCGTGTGGAGTGCATTCGAGTGAGGGTTATTGCAGAATGGATTCGAGAGGATAGTTATGGATGCGTGATGGGGTGGCAGGTGGTTTAGAGGATGAAGGTGCGTGCTTGCTGGTTGAAGAAGGATGGTTGTTGCATTGGAGGCGTGTGATTGCTGAATGAAGACGGACGGTTGTGTGGAAGGGTATCGGGAAGTGAAGAGAGGGAGTGATGCGCGATTGCGAGCAATTGCAAGCAATTGGCGTTGACTGGTTGTAGATGTGAATGGTTTATGAGGAGAATGTTTGTTATAGAGAGGGTGTAAGAGTTGGGTTAGGCTGATGGACAGAAAAGAGTTGGATGGAAGGAGAAGAAACGGAATCGGAATGGGTTGGATAGGGGCATTGCGATAATTGTGTAGAAGAGGAGCTAGAGGCGTTGGTTGGTGGAAGTGTTGGTAGTCCTGTTTGGTGTTAAGGATTAACAATTGT